>KZ308672.1:0-83804 GCA_000376725.2 Ladona fulva | reverse complement strand
ATATTTAATAATAATAATAATAAAAAGTCAGCCCTATAAAACAGAGTTGGAAGTAAAAAATTTAATAAATGCCAAGACACAATTCACTCCTTTTTCCATTCAGACTTGAAATTAGAGGCAATTAAAACTAGGAAAGTGATCTTACGAATCATTCTGACAGGAGATGAACAGTTAAATCCTGCTCAACCAACTCGTTTTTCGGTGGGTCAATGTGCATTAAAATCTATTTATCTGAAATTAAAATATAACATTATACTTAAGATGCGTTGCTGATTATTATGAGAGAGCGTCACGAAATACTTGCTGCACTGCGTAATGTAGTTAAGGGTTGTGACTCAAAGATAAAGACACTACCCTAATAATTATTATCGAGTATTTCGACTTCATATTGTCTTGAACTTATACAAGGATTTAGGAGAGCGAGGAAATATTTTCTCAACCTTTTCATCTATTACAAAAGCATCTAGGAAAATTAATATATAAAAAAATCCCATACACGACCTGTAAGACCATGAAAATTTCACAACTTAAGCGGAGATAAAGCAGAGAAAGCATAATCATAAAAACCAGTCAATGATACGAGTCTTACGAAAGACGAACATGGAAACAAGCATATTTCATAACTTTTCTTATGATTTCCGAAATAAACCGAACAGACTAAGCAATCGGAAGAAGGCTGGAAGGAAGGACTACAAGTAAATGACCAAGAGAAGAGTATGTACCTTTTTTAAGTATGTCTCAGTGATGCATCCACATTCTTAAAGCAATAGTTGAAAGAGATCTTGAATGAAAGGAGCAGAAAGCATCGAATTTGGAGGGATGCGGAATAAAAAGAACAACACAAGTCAAACGAAGGAGGAATAAGCTTAGGAAAGGAGATTATAAGAGCAGAGGGTAAACCGAAGGATGAGATATATATGAGGCGTAAAAACACACAATATTTATAGCGGTGGTATGAAAATGGCATCGAAAGGGGATAGAGGGAGCGTATCTGAGGAAACCGAAACGTAGCTGGAGAAGGTGGAGACAGCGAAAAAGATTTTGTGAAAGGAAAAAATGTTCGGAAATCCTTAGGGGCAATGGGTTAGGAGGCAGCTATAATATAGAAGAGGAAGGATGAGTAGACAGATGGAAAAGGAAGAAATGGAGGAAAGTGCTATAAGGGATATGAAAGGAAGTAATAAGAGGTATCAGATGGAAGGGAAAGGTATAAAAGTGAAAGTGGAAGCGGATACGTGATAGAAAAGGGTATGAAAAACTAGGAGGAGAAATTCGCGTGTGTATGAATGCTTGTAGAAGTACAATAAGCATATGGGAGTACTAGTATGTATGTATACATGCATGTGTATATTTTTATACATATAAATAAAGTATAAGTTTCAGTTTTTAGGATCAAGTTACAGACAAAATATCGAGGGATTGTTGTAAAGACTTCTTTAACCGCATTCTATCGTTCATGATCCCTAAGTTTAACAATAATTCTTCTTAATAATTCAACAATTTAACTCCTAATAGTGAACTTTACATTCGTTTAAGAGAAACGGATATTAATATACCGATTGCATCTACCTGTCGCCTATTAATTTGATTTATAGACGCTGATCTGTGAAAAACAAATGATAAAAGAAATAATCGTTTACTGATTTAAAATATTGTTCACCTGATTCCACTACAAAACTTTACACAATGGAAAACCATTATATATTTTCGATTTTGTCTTTTTGCTAGTTCATGAAAGCTCATCTGATAACTAACGGTAAGGAAGGTATTTTTATATACTAAAGAGGCAATAGGAATGNCATCTAATAAGAAGTTTATTATTTTCAATGAATTTTATTATTAAAAATTAACACCGAAACTTAACACAAGTAGGCACTTGCAGACGAGTCCTCTTTAGGACTCTGCAAGACCTTAATATGATAGTTTTATACTGTTTCAGGATCTTTGTATCCATGTTAATCATTTATTTCTCAAAATATATATTGTGATTTTTCTTTTATTTTCTTTGTGTACATTTTTATCCAAACACACTTATCTTATGTGAAATGCAAAGTTTGTTTTGATATTTTTCATGTATGCATATTATATTGTACCAAATAAAGTGTATTATTATTAAAAAAATCTCATAATCACTGTCAAAATAATCTCTCCGAACCGAGATATAAATTATTTATACAATAAACAAAAGAATGCAGGAAAAAATCATCATCATTATTGTCATTAATGTTAACCTGTTGTTGATGTTATTATTATTATTCAGGTACGACAGTGAGTATTCCGTAACTGATAATTCGTAGTAATTTCTATCTTTTAGTGGAAAAGGAGATCCAGAAAGGGCAGTCTTTCATCAACCTAATGGTAAGTGATGCTATAAGGAAATGAATCCACAGTTATTCTCTTCCTATTATTTTTGGAACGAATTTAATGTGTGATATAAGAGGTCAATACGGAAGGGAAGATGTCTCGAAAAGAGAGGGGAGAAAATCGAAGATGTTGCGGGATGTAGACGGAGATGAAGGAGAGGGCAAAGTGGAAAAGATCAATGGAAAGAGAAGCAGGGAAAGGTGGAAGCAGTGAGGGAAGATAAGAAACTGATTGAAGCGGGTTGTAGTGAAAGAAGATCGAATTATGGGAAGAGTTAAGGTGGAGCGAAGGAGATGAGAAACAGAGAGATTGATACAGGCTCGGAGAAATAGGATGGGTAAAGAAGAAGAGGGATGAAAAATGTGAAGGGGAGAAGAGAATTCAAAAGCAAGAGAGGATAAACGGAGATGTGGAATTGTCGAAGGCAGACAAAGGCATTGATCTCCGGTTAAACAGAGAAAGCTAAACTTCAATATTTGTGAAATTATTGCCTTTCTCAGAATATAAATTTGACTGAAAAAGATTAGACGTGGTGAATGAGGAAAATGTTTGAATGAGAAGGAAACGGATATAAATATTTAGAATGTCGGTAAAAATATATGTATATCTCTTCCTGAACTGATATATTCATCCCGAAATGAAAAGCACGGGCAAACACTAACGTATTTACGTTGTAACGTGCCAGCTTGCGTTATGATTACAATAAAACTTTTTTCTAGGATATTGTGTGTCTGCTGTAGCCAACAGGGCAGATATATATAAGAGTTAGAGAGAAAGAGAAATAAATTGATCAGATAAATAAATGCATGAATTACAGATGGTCGTTAGACTTCATTCAAAACCTAGTATTTGGAGTATGAGTATATGGAGAGGGAACTAGAGAGCAAGAAATTCATGGTAAGTAATTATTTGAATTGCAAACGTAGGCTCTCGAAATTGTGAACCAAACTCTGAATTTCTTGTAATTCTATACAATCTGAGTAAAGAAAACAATATTTTGCTTTAAATGTATGCATTTTCGTAGATATACCTAGAAGTTATCGTAATCGCAAACCCATAGAAAAGTGTTACATACATTATTATTTGTGTTGTATTTCCTGAAGGTAGTAAAGTTCGACTGTAACCATTTGAAGTTAAATCCTATTGTTCTGCAGAGGGTTTCAAGTACTGACAGTTCTCGGATTACCTAAGTAGATTGTTTTTAGACTCACCCCGTAATTTATATTTACTTAAGTCGGACAATAGCCGTAGATTAACATTACAAAGAGTAGAATAACTTAAAATTAGCCATTAAACAGAGGACTGAAATTCAAGCACGCTAAAATACAAGAACTAAGAAAGACCCCGCGCGATCCACTCGCTATTGTAAATTTGTGCAAATAGAGAGTCATTTGTTCCTCAGTTAACGTATTCCGAACAATTTTCGTCCAAAGGAATTCGTTACGTAAGTCCGGGCTTACGTGTGCCGAACTTACATAAGTAGGAAACTGTGCTAAGTAAATCTTCCATTCACGATGAAACCCAATAATAGAGACATCCGCAAATACTCATATCAGTACAAATTTTATCAAAGAACCCTACGTTTGTACCGTTAACAATTACACACCGTAATAATTGAGAAGAGCAAAAGAGATATCCAATTACAAACCCTCTTATCATTACGACCACTGCAATCGCTGCAGCCTTTACAGGAGACGTTAGCAACCGTGTTACGAAATAGGATAGTAAGATGAAACAGAGGAGGGAGGGAGAGACAGATGCGTAAGGCAGAGATGAAATATCAGAGGAAGGGAGCGTAAGGAATGTTTGAGAGAAATAATGAGCGTGAGAGAGGAATTTAGGATAGAGGGAGTGAGAGAAACACAGAAGGAAACAGAGAGAGAGAGAGAGTGGTAGTTATGAAAGGGGAAACAGCGTAAGGCGGTGCAGTCAACCACAAGAAAGTACGAGGAGCAAAAGGAGATAATTTTTGTCGGCTGCGTGAAAGAGGAAGATGGAGAAATAGGAGAGCGGGGGAATATAATCTGCGAGGAGAAGGTTCGGGAGCTGAGGGAATTCCGCGGGAGAGCCTCCTCTCTTGTGAGGCGGACATAAAGGATGAGGAAGACAGAAATGGTTCTGGCAGAGGGTGCGAAGAAAGGATGGGAGAGAAGAGGAAGATGAAAAAGGATGTGAAATGGGGAAGATACAGCGGGGATACACCCAAAGTGCAGTGAGCGAAGAGTAGAAAACAATTGACGTAACACAACGGGATGGTGAAAGCCTTGCGCGACAAGAATTGGTTTTCCATCTACGTTAGAGATGGCCAACTTATGGCGCATTACATGATTACAAAAAGCCCGTTGGGTTCAGAGGAGAATTTAAAATGGGTTTCTAGCACAATTTTAATACAGAAAAACATACTTACAAACAAAGTAAGCATACGTTATACTCTAAAATGCGCAATAATACTAATAATAACTACGTAAAACGGATTCACGACAGAAATTTTACTACACCGCACAATAAATACACAGCACGACCCAGGTTTTGTAGCCACGCTACATCATCAGCTGACAATTAAGATTTAAAAAACCAAAAATATATACAGGAAACAAATCAATGTATGTATTCACCTCTGCTTATTTCCCTTGTATTCTACCCTATATAACATTCTTCAGAAATCCCTCTATTCTCAATATTTTACCCACTCATTTCCTTTGTCGACATTCGATTACTCAAATGACGAAAGCAACCAGGAAATCCGATCAGTCAGGACTCGAACCCAGGAACGCAAGCAAGCATCTCCACCTCTGCCTGTACATTACAATATAGCATTATTACACTTTAGTACTGTAGTTGATGGCGTATTATTTTACATTTCATGGCGGATTTAAAACTCATAAGAAGTGGCGCACGAACAATAAAAAGCTGGCCACCTTTGATCTACGTCTTCTACCGATAACTAAAATTAACAATTCCTCTATTTCCTGTACATACAATATAGCATTTCATGGTGTGATTCTTAAAATCTTCTAATTCACACGATACACGATTATTTTCATGCTATCTTCCAATCAAATAAAGGATGTTTCGTAATTGAAGCAATTTCATCTCTGCAGGTAAGCACTAAAGATTATCATACGAATCATGAATGTTTCGCAATAATGTTTGGTCAAACGGAAGCAAAGGATTATGAGATTAGTAGGTAGCTTCCTGCACTTTAATCACGCCTTTAATCTCACATTCTATGTCCTTGTAAATCTGCTTTTGCAACCAAGCACTTCCTGTATTTAATTCCAGCTTCATCACTGATGTTAATTAAATGTAAAATGTTATGATCGATGACATAAGAAGTTCTTAACGCTTGTACCGTTACTTAACAAAGTAAGTATATCGATTAATGCCATCTCTGAGCCGTGTGAAAAGATTTCAAATACCAGAGGAAATCCTAGTGAGATAGCATAGTCCTCCAAAATGGAAAACACCATTGATGTGAACAATGACTTATAGAAATCGCTGGCGAATTTAGATTTAGATTTATACCCCGCAAGCCGCCGGTGGCGTATGGCAGAGGGAGAATTAAAAGCTTACCTAATATACCCTATCAGATTCTCTGATGCCATAGAAAACTAAAAAAATATTATTTTAAAGCAGGAGAAGATAAATGTAGAAAATTGTCTTTTTGGATTGATGGTTTAAACTAAATACATTTATGTAACAATGCATACATATCTTGAGTATGATTTCCTTGTTATAATGCACTCACTTTGGCATTCCAGTTCTTTGGAAGAGAATGTTCCAGAAAATTTAACGTGAATTTAACGTGAATTTTACGTTGTATGCACTTAACGAATACATTAATGACCATATCAATGTTTGGTATTATATTATGCGTCGATTATTCTTATTTGTCATCTTCAGTATGATTCCATAAGCGTCGAATGAAGTTATTGGGATAACGGTGAATGGTGGGGAAATCGTACAGTATTAAGTTGGGCGGTAGGTAAAATAAAGTCACGACTGGTATTATTAAGTGATACTTAATACATCGATGGTGGAAGTACGCGGAGATAAATGGAGCAACGGCCAAATATATTCATTCATAGCAATTTCTTAGTGTGCAAAAGAGGAAGAAAAGTATAAAATAAGAATGGGAATGTAGCGGAAATAATATATTTAAGCTACAGACGTTTTCTTCTGATGTATTGCAGCAGGAAAGAGACAAAAATGAAACTGAGGATCAAAATTCAATTCAATGAGACCAAAAACAAGAAAACAGGTGTAAAGAAGAGAGAAGAATTTGGAATGTGGAGGTAAAAAAAACCGGAAAGAGGAAATTCATGGGTTGAATGCTTCTTCAGATGTTAAGCCACAAATAGGCCAAAAAAAAACTAAGTGAAATAGTTCCATATGTATTGCTCTACCAATTACTCTCCTGATCGACACGCTTCATCGAATTGAGGATATTGAATTTTCTCTTACGCGTCCACAACTCGGCGTGGGCAGCTGAAAGACCCGAGGCTGAGGGAGGAAGGGGTAGGATGGGATGGAAGTTGAGAAAGAAGTCTGGAGAAGTTCCCAAAAGTGAATAAGAGAAAAGAGAGAGGGATAAAGGAGAATTAGGGAGGTGGGAAGGAGTGGAAAGGAAGGCAGAAAATGTCACTCGAGGAAGGGACTTCCTCCACTTCTATGAAAGTGAATCCTGCAAGTCCCCGAGAACTGTTCATCCCCGTTGGGTTTGTCGCACTGTTTCGGCGGGGGGACTCACGTGGGTGGGAGCATTGGATTGTTACATTGTCAGGAATGAAAGCGGAGATTCGGTTATAAATTGTTTAGGAATGGGTGGGAGGGAACTTAAACCGCGCGGGAAGCCAATCCGTATAATCCCCGTGTATTTGTGCAACTCATTTTACGAGATTTCACTTTGCGCCGCTCCGCAATTTGTTAAACAGAGAAACTTCTCCATTTCGCTCGGCTAATTTGAGAAATGAAGTTCTACGAGTTGAACGAAATTTGCGCTGATGGTAATTTGTTTTACAACTGTTTGCGATGATGTTTGGGATACTTTTTCCAAGCTACCTTAGCGCCGTGTTTGGCGTTTACTGCTCGCTGCTTGTTAAGCTGCTGCGGCGGGTTTCGATAACATCATTGCAGCACTGAAGAGTTAAACATTAGACGTCTACGACTAGCCTGTTGCTATAAGAGTGGATTATGAATCAGAATATCAAATAAGAAATGGTTAAATTGTGGAAGAAAAGGACAGCAGAATACAATACATAATATGAAAATACAGTAGTTTGAAAAATAAATTTCGATGCCTCGCGGGAATGATAAATCGGTTCTGAAATTATACCGACAAAGTTTATCAATAACTTACCCATTGTATTTGATAATTAAACTATATTTTGAGATAAAAACCATATAAAATTTCACGACCAAAAATGTATCCCTAAGAAAGAGGGGTATAAATTATGACCATAAATATTACACATCAATATTGTGGAACAAAAAATACATTAAAAATAAAGCTAAAAGTAAAATTCAAAAGGAATGTCCTGCATACCGACAATAATGTCAAATTTGATTTGGAAGAAACCAATGAAATAAACCGACGTAACGGTATAACTAGGCATTACGAAAACCATGGATAACGTTATATACTCTCTTATTTTATCATTGTATATTTTCATAATGTTTTGGCCACATCTGAGAATGGTAACTATTCACCAAATTTCCATTAACAAATTCCGTTACGATCAGTCTACTAAACTTCAAGAGATTATAGAGTGGAACGTTTACCACGATGGTGGACTGCAGTATTGCTAGAGCTAATTCTTTATGGAATGCGGCAGAAACTATAGACCCTATCTAGCTTCGCTCAAGTTGAAGCAGGAACTCCTATCCCCAACAGCTGCACCCCGCGAGAGGTCTTTTCTATCCTTACGATTTCCCCCCAATAAAACGCATATCGTTGAGGCGCGTTACTTGAGGCAAGACCGCTATGGGAAGTTATATTCCGAGGGCTTGGGGAGACCCGCAGCATCGAGATTGCAGAGGGCGGAGGGTGGCCCCCGCGCGGTCAAAGCAGAAGGAACAGCGCGCAAATAGGTTCGGGCAGGACGTCAGGGAGCTGGGGAGTCTTCCAGAGGTCAGGAGGTTACGCGTGCCCAAATGGAATTTCATCTCGGGATACTGGGGAAGAAATGTTAGGGGTTTTGCGGGGCGGATGGGGGAAGAAAGGGGGAAGTACACGGGAAGGGATGGATATCAGGGAGATGAGAAGAGATGACCCCCATCTTCTTCCTTTTCGGTTCTTCCCTTTCTTACGTGCTAGAGGTCCCGATTTCTGTCACGAATCGCCAAAGGGTTTCTAGTATCCGAGGGATATTTGAAAACTTTTGGGGGTTTCATAATATGTAAATGAGCGAATGTAAATAGGGAACCTAGAACTTTATCTCTAACTGTAACGCTACCGCTGCTATTCAGCGTAAGCTGTTGCGACAGTCAAATCAGTATGAAATAATATGAATTAACAATTAATGAAGCAACGATAATATTAATCAATAATATAATGAAGCAACAATTACACGAGTCAAAAATAACATTTATCGCTAATAAAATGAATAACTCGTAAATATAATCAATATGATCTGACCGTGCTTGGTGGAACGCCATTTTAATAAATAAGATAGGAAACTTTGCATTTTCCACACAATATTTAAAAATGTTTTATAATTTACGACAGGTTCCGGTCGTAAAAATTTGAGTGAAAAATGCGAAGTTCGCTGTCTTATTTATTAATAATTGGTAAGTTATTCAACTTAATAATAAGTATTAATAATTTTAGGATCAAGTAGTGAGATGTTAAAAATGTATTCATATCTACCAGGATTCATGGAATACTATGAGAGGAAAGAGATTTTTGTTGTTATTACTGAATACTGTCTGTAATTTCGATATTTCGATACTTTAGACAAAACAACGATTTTTGGTGAAATTATCCGTCTTTGAACCCCGTAAACATCAATGCCGGTCGTTAAATCAATAAGGCGGAGTACTTCCATGCACAATCTGATAATTCGTAATAGCAATGGAATAAATGCACACAACCCAACATTAATAAAATAAAGGTGAATAATTACAAGAACAAGACTTCTTGGACAAAAAAAAATTTTAACCGCTTACTTTACACATCAGTCTACTATAATGCGTAACCATTGCTTTACTCTACGTAACAATACGTAATATACTACGTCAACCACATAATTCAATAATTTTGCTTTGTTTTCACTAAACAGCGACGTCCTAACGACATGAATTTGCTCTAGATTTGTTACATTCATTATTGACAGAACGGACGGTTAGTAGGACATAATTAAGCAACGGTATTCTTGCCGATGAGTAAATTGAGTGTGAATGGAAACGGTGTTTGACTTGGCACAAGATATTACCCAATTTCACGAAAACGTAGACTGATTTATGGAAGTCCTATTCCTATGTCAGAGAGAAAACCACCTATCAAAGGAGCAAACACCTGAAAACGGTTGGCTTGTCCGGGCTTTAGACCGAGGTGGCCGAGAATACCGTAGTAAGGTGGCACCTTATCCTCTGAGGGCGAGTGTATGTCCATTTTGCAGAGCCCAGACCGAAGGACGATGGGAAGCCGCAACCGCTTTGGCCGGCAACGGGAGAAAAACCGCGACTCGGAGAAAGGGAGGGAAGGAGAGGGGCTTTCTGACCGTGTCTTCGGTTCGCATCTCGGACGAGGCCATTAAGTTGATGGAGGTTTCCATCAGAGAGAGAGAGGAAGAAAGAGTCCCTATGCTGAAGACGTTCCTTACGACCAAACAGTTTGGTTAATTCTTCTTCGACGGAATACGTATCATACATAAATGAATCGCGTATGCGCAGATGAATAATTTAATGAACAACCCAGTACCTCGACTCTCCGCTAGAGCGGCTTATTTTAAACTCAATAGACGTTGCTTGAAATTCCGTAGTAAACTATATTCGTGAAATACTCATTGCATTCGGATCGTGATCACGAAAAGATGATATATTAATAATGCTAGATTTAAGATAAAGGGTGTTATGCGCAAGATGCAGGATTTTGCAGACAAAAGAATCTTAACTTTCAGAATTTTACGAAATACACGTTTACTAACATATGTAAATGTACGTACATATGGTCCTGCTACCAGACCTTGATTGCTGAAATATTTATCATTTGTCTTTTGGTATGGGATAGAGAATAATGTATCTTTTATGTACTTTGTCTCAGTCTTGTTCATGGCCATGATGATATGAAAGCTATTGAAGTATGAACTATGATGAATAATGGTATTAATTAATATTTCTCCTTATACAATGTAACGAAAAATGTTACTCGTAGAGTCATTGTATGTACTTCACTAAATTGAGCTTGTCCAGCATATAGTATTCCGGCTCAGCAAGGAAAGCAAGGGCAAACTACCTCACTCCTCATCTTGCCTAGTAAACCTCGTTTCCCTCTTCTACCCCTTCGTAGCCGATGGTGGAGGGATGAGGTCCCAACCGTCCTTCGGGCTGAATACTTTACAGACCTATTTATATGCATGTATAAACGACAAACAGCAAACAATATAGGAATATTTATAATACATTTTATCGGAAGATTATTTCTGATATTGATAAATGATAGGTTTAAATGCAAAAATTGAATCCGACTTGGATTTATCACTTCTAAGTATCTGTGAGTATAAGATTTCTTCTTTCATCGCGAACAAAAACCTATGATATGTGGGAGTGTAATCACATGCACACACTTCTGGTTCCTTATTCATATTGTGTTAATAATAACGTTCATTTTAATGCCTTTTTAAAGAGCGAATCAAAAAATTCTCGTTCAAACAAGATATTAATCTCCTTTTACCTCTATTTTCAGCGATTACAAATTTAAGTTGACATCGCGACTGAATTTGCGAGACGGCTTCGAAACCTTTAAAATTGGAAAATATTTCATGGAAAGTATTTAAGAAAAGAAGAAAACGCAAACGCTATCCCAGAGGCGGAGAAAAAAGGCAGAAAGAGAAAATCTCGTTCAGCCTTTATGGCATTAAATCTTTTCGCTCCACATTTTTCTGCGTATTTATTGAATCGCCAGCCCGCCGCATTCTCTCGCATCCCTGGTTAGCAAAACCAACACAGAACGCGGGGATCTTCCATTCCGTGCATTTCGTCGACATCCTCCATTTCCGTCGCATTGAGCAGCTGAGGGGATCTCGCGTTAACTCAAATTAAAATTATACGAGTTTCCCCATTTTTTATGAGTTGCTCGATTCACCACCACCAAGACTCACCGTCCTCGTTCGCTTTACATTTAGATTCACGTCATTCAGTTCTAGAAGAACAGCTTCTACTACTTTTGATTTGCACGGTTAAATTTGATTCAGTGGGAAACGGGTAGAAACGAGGTCTTCGCGAACAATCTCTCAAGCTTCATTCGAACGCAGGTTAACGACCGCGAGTTTCAACTAGGATCCTTGTATTTCCACAAATGGGTTGTCATAGTAAACAAGGGAGCTGAAGATGGCTCTAATGAGTGAAGGATGAACGGAAACGGAACCTTAACACGACAATGGTGTGTAACGAGTACAATTTGAATTGTTGATAAAGAAAAATCACGACTTATGCCAGGGCTGAGGAAGCTTTTACATAAGCAGGTGGCACTTGAGATTCGTTCTGCCTTTCCTTCAAAATACTGAATTTATACGAAGGAAAATGTGTTTTGAAGAAGGCTTCGAACCGGAAAAGTATCGGAGTAACTGCTACTTTATAGGAATGGATACCGATTCCGATATGTAAGGTTCATAATCTTGAGTCCGTACCGAAACTGAAAACAGGTAAAAATTTATTTTCATTTTCTGCTCCTAGTTATATCGTTTTATTTCAAGGCAAAGAAAGTGAAGCATTTCTAAAAATGTGTATCACTTATTTACAACTAACTAAAATAAATGTTTAACATTTGCATTTATTTGATCTGATATTTTCATTCTTATTCCTTCATTGCTAGAAATTTTAATCTAAGATTCAGTTTAATCTAACATATAATACATATATAAATATATATATTCATTGGTGGATACGGGGGTTGGGGGATTTGAAGGAGGAGGCGATCGCCCCCCCCCCCCTTTGGTGACTTTGTAGTAATAGCAATTTTCCTAGGATCTGCCGATGAGCAAAAGCAGATTCTAAAGCAATCCACGGTCACTATTCATCTACTGCATTTATCAAGACAAAGTGGCACTTAAGAAGTAAATTCGAGATTAATTCATATGGAAAATTACCTTTAATTTCCTCCCCCTTCGAGAATTTCTAAATGCGTCCTTTCACATAAAAATGAACCGAAATTGGATTTTTGGGTGCGAAAAATATTATGGTTTGATGTCCTTATTGGGTAAATAAGTAAACCTAAGATGAATATTCATGGTATGATTTTGCTGATCTGCCATTCCTTGATGACAATCCAATATTTCTTCATCTAATTTACTTTCTAGGGGTGAAGCTGTCCCTGCAATTGGTGTAAAAGACTGCCGCCTAATGGCAAATCTGGCCCTGTTTACCGTGCTGAATTATCCAAAATATTTTGCTTTTACTACTGCAATTTGTTTATTTAACCCTTCCGGCGAGGTTAGGCCAATGGGCCTCTCTTACACCTAACCTCTGAATTTTTAATATAAAACTTATAACAAAAACCAACTTATATTAAGACAAACAAATAAATAAAAATACGAAGTAAATTAATTAATAATTGTAGGAAATATTTAGGTATTTATATCGACCCTGCAACTACACAAATCGAAACTTGTAAGTCACCGTTTTCGGGAATTTCGATCACTAGAAAGTAAGAGTGAAGCGGGAGGACCAAGTCGACTCGTCCTGTTTGAAACAGCGATAAAAATTCGGGCTCGGAAATGAATAACATCAACAATCATAAAAGCTTCGTTAGTTACATTGTCTCGTCGCTCCAGTTCTTGGGAGATGAACGAGAGGGAGTCCTAAAACTCGAGCGGAGAACGAATTTCTCCGGACTTAAAACTATTGTGTGCAGAAAAGAACGTATTACTCACGCGCGAACGGACTTATGAGAGCGGATCGGGACGCAAACCTCCATCCCTTCAATCCATCCAAACGAAAGAAAAGACTGGAGGGAAAAGGAGACAAAGGGTTCGTGGAGGAGAAACAAGGGACCAGGAGGACAAATAGGAGAAAAAATACTGTTGAAGTATATTTTGAGATGGTTAAGAAGAGGTCGTAACAGGAGGAGACTCTGTACGTGGGATAGGCAGAACATGAGCTCTGAGCAAGATTGTGATATTACGAATTATAATGCAGCGCTTTATACCACAAAATAGGGCTATAAACTGCAATATCACAGGATAAAATGTCCTTGGCTCAGGGGTGGATCTCGAAACTTGTCTAGAGGACGGACATTTTAACAGTTATGATGATGATGGTGATGATACCAACAACAACAATAATAATAAAATTAATGATGATGATGATGACTAAGACGACGATGATAATAATAATAAATCGTCTTATTTGGGCAAGATTGAGGCTAAAAGTCTCTTCTTCCATTCGATCCATCGTCTTACTCCATTCAGTTATTAGTTAAAGAGAAAAGAAAAGAAGATGAAATGTGGAAATAGTAAACCTAAAAGATTCTTAGGAAAAAGTCATCCAAAAACATCCACTAGGAAGTGGAGCGTGAAAAACCTGCGCAAACCAACTAACATTTACGGAAACGCCTGTTACACCTTTCTTAAATCAATCACAATATTAGTGAATTAAGACTTTCCAAGTAATTGTTAGAATCTTCCATTGTCCTGAAGAATCTATCGGATGCGATGTTATTTTGGAAACATTTTGCTGTCAGTTTTTAATATCAGCTGCTCGCCATGGCCAAAGCAGAGTTATTTCGCTTACACCTGAAAGATTTACATATTCATACATCATTGCATGACACACTAATTTTAGCATAGTTTAGTAAATGACTCAGGAGGGGGGCCTAATGGCAATCATACAGCTTAGAGAATTCATATCATAAATGCATCAATGTTATATTTGAAGTTATTGGATAATGCACGTAATTTATTCTCATCGATGGGAAATTTTAGGGAGATAGTTATGAGCGTTTCAAAATTCATCTATATTTTATTCATGTTAGTACGTTATAATTGCAATTATGAATATTAATGAACATTTTAATTGTACTAAATTATATTCAACGTAACATTTTAAATATAAATGTTTGCTCGGCTACGTGGAAATTCTAAAATTTCATCTGACGAACATGAATCATAACATTTGATATAATATATTTCGCCGACATTTTCAACGATAAAATTTAAAGTTATTTATACTGCAGGGAAGAGCTTCAGTTTCATGATTTCCTAAAAAATAGGTCAGTATGTAATAAAAGAGTGTTATTTAATCTTGTGCAGTCATTGATTCATGGGTCACGTTCTTTACTTCATAAGACTGAATATTTTGTTTTGCTTAATATTCATATGTTTCATGATTAAAATTATCCGCTCTTCCAGACTCATACTCAATTTAACTATTATTACGGGAGAATTCCAATTATGACGCTACTATATATGAGACTAGAAGTTAATTACCTCATCTGCTGCAGTCTTGACAAGAACTTAGATAAAAATATAGTCTTTTTCATGTGTTCTGCGAAGCGAGTTAATTAAGTGCTCGTCCATAAATAAATAACTTTTGTCGCTTTGATCCACGAAATACATAAATTATATTTCGTAACAGTAAATTATTAAAACTCGAACGCGTTCCCATTATGCGGGAATTCTTGTGTAAATAGAGTATCATGGGAAAATGAGTTTATCCCATGAAAACAACTTTTATTTCAATCTCCCATGAGACCTTGAAATCTGCAAATAGCGAACATCTGACCTTGAAATAAAACAGGCTATGACCTGACGCTGAAAAAAAGCTGGTCAACTCGAGAGATATCCAACTAGGACCTTAAAAAAGTCACTGGGATAGTTATGAGACGCTATAAAACAATTTTTAACCCCTAGTCATTCTCTGTAACAAATTACTGAACAACCTGCTCACTTAAGTGACTCAATACCAAAACTACCCTTTAACTCTCCAGGGTTGTGTCATCCCTATGGCAATCATTTTCGCTGTCTAAATTGCTGACTTTTTCTCACGCTTTCGAGAATACTATGTGCCTCAGTTGTCGAATCTATCTCTTTCGGATAAAATTTCAACAAGCTCACCGTTGTTTAAGGTTACATGATGCTGTATTAGACACATTATCATATATTACATTATTTGCAACCTATAATCTTTTGTTGATCAATAATTATCTCCAGTGTTCCGTTATTCCGTCATCATTAAATTGAATGTAAAGACGGTGTGTGTGACGGTGGTTCATTCAACTTCCCCTCATTCTCATGTATTGACCTCCCTTTGATAGCTGCACCCTGAGGCCCGCTGTCTGAGAACGGCCCCACCCCTTTATACAACCAATCCTTCAAACCCTTAACTCATGGACCAATAAAAACATAAAATAGAAAGTAAAGCAAGGGGGATAAGGAGGCGAAAAAACGAAGAGGGAAGAGACAAGGGGGTACAAAGGGTCTTCGGAGAATGATTCCTGCTGACTTGGGTGTATTTCCTCTTACGAGGGTTAGTTTAACCTTTTACCGAAACGAACGGCGAACTCCTCTCTACCGCAGGAGAGAAAGGAAGCAGAAATAGAAAAGGGAGTTAAAAATGGTCCCGATTCGAATGGCCGGAGGTGGTGAGAGAATTTTCTCCCGAAGTTTTGAAGGACATGACATCCGGCCGAATGGCGACGCCAATTGCGAGTTATGGACGAAAAGAGGTGCGGAGGAGACCAGATAGTTTAGGGGACACTTTTTTAAGGGCGGGAAGAAGTTTGCGGCGAAAGGGGAGGGCGATGACCAGGCTTGCCAACTCACGAGGATTTGATTCAGGGCAGGGTCCGATTTCGGCAATCAGAGGCCCATATCTGAAAGGCCCCATCAGGAATCATTAAAAAGAGTCTATTTTGTGTTGAAATACATAGTGGTACATACAAAACTAGTAATTTCTCTGCGGCTATAATTAACTGACTATTAAAAGTAGCTTAAATACACTCATACATAGTGCTTCTTATTTTCCACAAATTTATTTGAAAGGACTGGTTTCGGTCATCCTCAGGTCAACCTGAGATCGTTTAAAACAAATTTAATACGAAGCACTGTATATGTGTATATTTAACAATGCTTTCCAGAAAGTTAGGCCAAAAAATCTGGAGTATATGTTAAAAGTAGCATTTGTAGTACCTAACATAGAAGTTTTGTCTTGAAGCAAAAGAAAAAACAAGAACCCGTGAACGTTAAGAGCCTCTAAAAATTTGAAATATTATGTTACTTAGCTTATTCGTTTTGAGGCCCCCGGCTAACGCTAGTGCGCCTGTATTAGCCCCTGACAACTGGAGATGACCACTCAAAGACCAGGGGGATTCATTACGATTTAACGTACGTAAAGCTTCAACTAAAACAGGATATCTATTCATTGCAATTAACAGCATAACTTAGCAATGATAACTACTGAAATAACTCTACTCAGATACGTAGTAGTATTGTTAAAAGTGCTGCTGTCCAAAGACTGATGAGGTAATTTCGCTCGAAGGCCCCCACCAGGAATCGAACCCGGGACCGCTTTCACCGAAGTTGAACGCCAAAAATCACTTGAGCAGAACCATGACTAAATTATTTAAAGTCGATTCATTGAAACAATAAAAAGCACAAGGAAATTGGCATTTTAACCAAAAACGCCCGAAAATTAAAATCGTCCGTAAATAGAAAAACTATCAGTAGAAGTATTGGACACAGTAAGTTAAGACTGAGAGGACTGCTTTCTATAAATGAAAATAAGCCGCGGAAAGTTGCGAACGTCAGTAAATTAGTGTACGTTCCGTAGTATGAACATAAGCGGGAGAAAAAACTCCGAGATGCGGGAGATTTTAAAAGTTATCGTCTAAAACCGGGAGTCCTCTGGCGAATCCGGGGAGTTGGTAACCCTTTTTTAAGAACGGTACGAAGAAGTTTTGCGGCGAAAGGAGAGAACTATGACGGGAAGGCTATAAAGCAGAGTCGTGTTCGGTCTCTGGGAGAAAGGAACAGCATGTGCGAGAAAGGAAGAAGAAAGGGGGTGGAGGGGGCTGAATGCAAAGGGAAGAATCTTATTTTATTTTGATCGCTCAACCGATGACAAGGCGATTGTTCTCCGAGGAAAGAGTTCCCAACTTTCGAATCGAATCCTATAATGATCAGGTGAGTATCGGAAGGCGATATCTATTGAGAACAATTTTCTGGCGCGCAACACAATCAAAGGGTGGACATGAAAGAGGTGGACGTGACTGCTATTTGCGGAGCGATTCCCTCGTGAAATTCCCATTAAGTTTTTCGTTTTTATAACCGATTCCGCCTCCCTCTTTTGATGCATTCAGGCGGTTTTCTTGTCATTCAGAATCGCTCGTCGTTAGGATTCGGTCCTCCGGCAGGTATATTTAACGTCATTTTTTTCCATTACACGCCGACTTCCTCTTTTACTGGCACTCCCCTTCAAGTCTGCCTTCGCTTTTCATTGTCTCTCAAAGATATTTTTCAGATTCCTATTTTTTTCGATTGTTATGGTACGGTTTAGTTAATACAATAAGTCAAAAATAATAAAAATGGTATTACAATATTATTGGTTAATGATATGTTGCAATTTAGGAGAATTATCGATCTAATTAATGCGATGAGTCATCAATAATAAAAATTATCTTACAATATCATTATTTATGGTACGTTACAATTTAGGAGCATTATCGGTTTAATTAATACAATAACTCAGCAATAATAAAAATGATCTTACAATATTTTAATTAATGGTATGTTGCAATTCAGAAGCATTAATGGTTTAATTATACCATTATAACAATAAGCCACAATTTAATACAATAAGTCAACAATAATAAATATGATATTACAATATTCTTAGTTACTGTGTAATTAAATAATTTAGAATAATTATGCGACAAGAAGAGCTTTGTTTCAGTCAATTTTCGACCTTTTCTGATTAAAATGCAATTTCAACAATTTTAGCGTATATAATTCTCAAGTAATGGTACACATATTTACGATGCAACTAGAAACAATAACTCGATAACTTTAAGGTTTGGTAGGAAAAAATGTAATACCTCATACATTTCTCCAAGTACTGCTTAATTTGGCAAATCTTATTATGTGCAATAAACCTTCCAAATGTATAATTATTAATGTTAATTGCGTTAATTGTAATTTTATAATTCGAGGATTTCTTTTTTTTGCATCTTCCGAGCCTTTGTATGCCCTAAAACTCGCATAACTCCCTCATAACTCCTAACTTTAGCAATTATCATCGGCAATTTCTTAAAATTTAACGAAAATCTTTTCCGCAAACATCTCCTTCAAAAAGTTCATCATTAAATTTTCCAGGAAACGGAAAATACTCGAACTGGATGCATGCGACAGAAGGAGTGCCCTCATAAAAACCTCGTCATTTTATCAGCTAGGAGTGACCAGGATGAACATTTTTATTGCACGCCTATTTAGACTCGTACTTTCGAATTTGAATTTTTACGATTAAACTACACATTTAGATCCACAGCTCCACTTAAACACTAACATAATGATAGTCGTAACATTCCTAGCTAAAATTTTGTTTGTAAGCGTAGATCTTCGTAGTTTTAAGCCTCCAGTTTTGTAAAGAAACCGTTGTCATTCAGTTAAACAGTGAATTATATTCTGCGAGAGGGAAGCGAGTTACTGAACCATTTACGCCCTTCAGGACTCTGTTTGTAAAATTCATGAGTGTGAATTGATTTTCGGAAAAATTGTTAAAGTGTGCGGGAAGAAGATCTCCAGTCCTTGAGGAATTCTTTGCCATGATCAGCGAAGTGCTCAAAACGAGGCTCAGCGAAGTTTCAAAGGATAAAAAAGAAACTAGAGATGAAATGATGGAAAGATAGGAGAAATGCTTACCCTGCCTACTCCACCGAGGATCAAAACTACCATTACGGAATCCCAAATATTGAAAACTTCATAGAGGTTAAATCAAGCACTGGATGATAGATCTTGATAGACTTGATAGACTGGATCAAGATAGATTCGTCTCGCTTAAATTTTTTTTATTGCTTGGGAATGAACGCGACCATTTAAATGAGCAGAGATTTAATATAGTGAGTACTGCGTAATTTCATAGCTGGAAGCATTCTTGAAGTGAAGTTTGTGTCGTTACTGCCTTGGATGAGAGAAGCTGAAGATAAACTGCGCAAATGTTTAAATAAAATTAGAAAAGTCGTTAAAAGTATCGAATGCTTAACAGGATGTGCAACATGAATGGTATGATGATATTTGTTCGGTAACTGAAGCTTACGCAGTTGAGAGTGTTAACTGAGACAATTTTCATAAAGATCATAAAAACAGTCTTAAAATAAATTAAGTTAAATGCCATTTAAACAGTTTCCCAATAAAAAATATTACCTAAAGTCGTACTTGATCAATCACTAAAACTTCCTCTCCTGTAATCACAATTTAAATATCACCATCGATATTGATTTATTTTTCATCACAAATAAAACAAAAATCTGTGTATACAATTTTCTCTTTCTATTTTAAATTACAGAATTAATCCAGCTCTTAAAGAAATAAATATGAGTGATAATGTAGTTCCAATAGTTAGTGAATAGTGTATAAGTTAATTTTATTTACCCATAAAAGAGAGAAATAGAAATACGGTAAGCTTTGTACGGACAAAATTACTTATATTCTTCAATGTAATTGCATTATAATTACATTCCTTAACTATATATTTATATGATACACGTACCTAATACTCATATAACCTACATTTAATATACATGATTCTAAAGGATTGCAACCATCGAATATAATTCTATTTTTGAATGTTGTAGAATCCCTGCACAAATTTTTATGCACATCAACCATTAGGTTACAAGATTCTACAGTTTAAAGGAAAAAATATTTACTCAATATTCATAGCTGTGATTAAAGGAAACTCTCCCCTTCTCTTTAAAGGTCTGCTCATTCGTTAACTACGAGTATGAGCTAACATATAAAGAGATCCGGGCCTCGCTAAGCACAATTAAGCTGTATTTCTGTGAACGGCTGCGTAATCAGGAGAATAAACGAAAATATCAAAAATAAAAGAGATTCTCTCACGTCTTAACTAATAATTCCCTTCTTGGAAGGAAAAAAGGGAAGCTAAGAAAGAGCGCCGGGGATAAAATCAATGTTTGATTACATACAAAGGAAGCGGAGGGGAGAATGTTTGAGTTAGTAATGAGGAGAGGGGATGGGAAGTCTTCCTGTGGTGTTTAGCAGAAGGAGAGCATAAGAGGCGCCGAGGAAATGAAGCGTGGGAGAGCAAAGAAATCCGTAAGAGTGGAAAGAGACGTTTAGGAGGAAAGCGAATCTAAAAATCTGAGGCGCAATCCTCTTAAATGCTCACCTCAGCCCTTATCCACGTAAGCGTCGCCTTTGAAAGGGGAACGGCGCGCTCCATTATGGCGATGGATTTCTCTTATATATGGCTACAGTTCTGTCGCAGGGTCCGAAATGAACCGACCGATGTCTTCCTTCTTTAAAATCTCTCGCCGGTGTAGACCAAATACTGCAGCGTCCTCGCCTTTGCACTCTGTGGTGATTTTTTGGAGTCATAGGTCACCTCCGAAGGGATTGTTTTTTAAAAGAAATGTGCATTTCAATGTCTAGCAGTGCCAGTTGCTAGGAAAGATTTCATGCAACGGAGGGAACTGATTACGTAGGGCTTTCTTAATGGCACCAGAAAAACATGGTATAACCGACAATGCTAATTATTCTTATTGAAGATAGTCATACCATAACCGGGGAGGTTACCAGCGTCGTATTCGAATCATCGGCTTCGAACTCGGTATACCTCATTCGCGTTAGAAAGGCACTCAGCGTCCCGATATAGGGGAAAAAAGTGGAGAAGATAGGGGACCTTTTGAGGGGTAATTCCCGATATGCTTTATGCTTTTTCCTGCTCGGGAAGCGATGCCTCCCCTATTTTCTGACTTGGACTAGGCCCATCTGAGCAGTAGGCTACTGAGTGAGTGCCTTCTTAACGCGAATGAGCTATAACCTGATTCGAAATGACGTCACGTTCGAAGGGATACGCTATCACGTATCACGTAAGCAATTCCTCACGAAGTTCATTGTATGAATATTTTGGTAGGACTTCGGATAGGTGTCGAGTTCGAATCTTATTACGAACTATCGTAAATGATGCCTTTGAGATTGTATTAGTGAGGTGATGGGAAATAATTCATCAGTATGATTGACTGAAACTTAGAACGGAAATTGAGATGGCTTTAGAAATTCCGCGAAATATTTGAGCCGGATGTAGTTTGACATTTATCTGTGGACTTTTCAAAGCCATATCATCGTTCTTGGAGATGGGAGTTCGTGAAGGAACTTGGGTTTCTCAAAATTGTTGGAAAGTTTCCATTCTTTCGAAATTACGCTCTTCCTCTTAGTCTTATGAAATCTCACTTCCACGAATATTCAGTAGATTTTAATTCACGAATGATTGCGCAACTGTTTGCGCTGATAATCTTTAAGGAAATTAGAGCGTCTTCAAATAGTTACATATGCTACTTCGTGAAATTTAGGCAAAAACGAAAGATACTTGATTTAGTTTTGGATGTTTAAAACCCGGAAGATAATTTTGAGGCCCATAACCATATTGTTGTCGGCTGTAAACGAATTGATGTTATTTGATGAATATGGTTCTAGAGAATGAGCCAAAGATGTAACTGCGAATATAACCCTTAGTAATTTGCAGGTTAACGCTCTAAGAAGGGTTCCTGAACCGAGGAGTTTACTACCACAGCAGCCTAATTTCTACGTTCTGGAATGTATAGAAAGTATTATCGAGGAAAAAATTTAAGATGCTTTCTCTAAAATGTTCACTTCCTATAATGCTTCTCAACAAAATTGACGTTGCGTCTCATATAAAATTTGTTTCAGTGGTTTTAATGGAGTTATTCAAAGTAATCCGAAATAAACCCAGCCTTTATAGCACTTAGTACCCTAATTCTTAATCCAAAATAAATCCAAGACTCTGTAACACTTATTACTCTAATTTCTAATCCAGTGACGCCTTACCATCATAGAGAATAAGACAATTGAATGTAGAAGTTCAAAATAATATTCGGACCATACAGCATATTTATTACGGACGACCATTTCCGTCTCAATGATGGCAAACCTTATGAACAACTTATCCCCACAAAAATGCGATACGGCGAAAATTAATTTCGAGAAAAGCATTCAAAAAACTGTGTAATATTAGAGTTTGATATTCGTCGTTCCTTCACGGCTCCGGGAATCCTCTGGCAGGTTTTCACATGAGCAAGTTCTCCCCCGAGTTATTTTTACACCCCGATAAATGAGATTTCCTTCGTCCCTTCATTCTGGATTTTTGTTGGACGGGAAAAATCTCGCTTCGAGCTGTGGGAAGACGTCAGCTTCCTTATCCCTTTCTAGGATTCTACTGTATGCATTCCTAGACGTCTTGAAAAATACGTCCCAACTGTTCCATCCGGGGTCCAGGACCAAAAAAAGATACCATTGTGAGCTGGATGGACCCTAAACCCCCATTACTTAAGTATACATCTCAGGATGACGAGCCACTCGGCACACGTTAAGAAATCATCGCTTCAACCATTAAGTCTGCACCAACAAACCTCGGCTTTGCCGGAATTAACGTGAAGTTAAAACGGGAGGGAATAAACTCAATATGCGAAGGCGAGGGGAATAAATTTCAAGCCTATCCCGGAAGTTAATTAGCCCCGATTTCTGAATTAAAACTTCCGCCGCGTGAATTTGTGATTTATAACGGCAGATGCGCTTTTGTGCCGAAGATCGTAGGCAGATGTAATACGTTTGGTGCCGTTACCGTTTCACGCCGAGCTCGGACTCGGCGATAATTACTTCTTAAACCCGCTCTTTCTTCCGTTCGTTTATGTTTGGCTGCATCTGGTTTATGCTTCGCTTAATTAAATCCTGAGCCAGATAACGGCAGGGTCACTCCTTAGGCCTTCCAACTGTGGGTCTTTCTTCACATCAAGGATAACTAGTACTTCGCGCCTCGCTGTTTATACAGCAAGGTCGTATTTTTCCATTCGTATACCTTCACGAGTGCATGATTTCGGTTCGTAGCTTGAGATGCGAGCGATGTTTTTAAGGGCTTCGGCTATTTGTAGCGTTTATCGGCGACGTCCATTATGACCAAATGACTTAACTCTCAAGTCCGTTTGCCCCATCCATCCGTTTTCAATGCAGATAAAGCTGAGTTCTGTCTCCGAAGCACTATAGCATAGCTAGCATAAAATGAATTTATGCTGGCTAAGAGTTGATACACGGAAAGAAGGAGCTCGAAATCAAATGGGGAACGTGCTCAAAACACATAGTAGACGAAGACGCTTACTAAGGCGATAAAATGTAAATAAGGCGATAAAAATTTAAGAAAAATTACGGGGGAGTAGGAGCTAGAACAGTGGGTAACATTCACGATCGCGGGTTTCCTTGTTTAATCGTGTCGCTGCTTGAGGGCCCAGCTCACTAAAACGGGCTCGTTATAAAACTAAGCGATGAGGCATTTCGTCGATGTGAGAAGTTTATTGGTTGTCCTAATGCATTCGTTGAAGCATCAGTATAAAGGGATTTTTTTTAACTGTCGACTCCCGAGTATACTCAGAAAATGAGTAAATTCTAATGTAAGAGCAATCTTATAATTAGCCTGCCTCGAATGAAATATCGTATTACTCATGAAATAGCGGCAATTCAGGAGTATATTTTTACATTGGTTTATAGTTTTTGGTTTCGTAATTAGTTCATGTTGCCCATTAAATCATGTTATTTAGGGCTGCGAGTAAATTTTAAACTGACCAATTTTATGATCATTCAGAAGAATTCTAATAATTTAATCAAATATTAATCAAATAAAACCTTATAATAATTTTTTTAAATAAAAAAATTTCATCGGAGCCACTAACATTTCTTTTCTGATTTTTAAACCACTTACGACGTGATATTTTTTGGATTTCCACCTGGAAATCTTTATTCATTTAATGACGAATAATGTTCTGGAATCACATGTTAGTATGTTATCACATATAGTAGAAATAGTATTGTTAAAAATGCTTTGGCAGCTTAGGTCACTTTGCACGTGGGCCCCCATCGGGAATCGAATCCGGGACCATTTTCACCGATTTCGAACGCGTTGCCCACTTGGCTATCCAGGATCCTGAAATACTTCAGCAGAGCCTACTAACAGTAAGCATGTGAGGCAACTGCCATACCGCGCAACATTGTCATGCCAAACAACTATCTATTGCCGTTCATAATGAGAATATGCTAAATTGATTGACATTAAAACTTCACTTTACAGCGAGAGAATGCCGGAATTTGTTTCATTTAGTTACTACGAAAGATATTCTTTTCTAGAATTTTACCCTAAAAATCATCGGATCAAATACTATTTTCGGAACTAAGCGTTACGGAATAATGATCAACACCTAGCTTTTGTAATTTATTTAAGCAGAGGTCAATCATAGGTCGCCATTAGGTATATTACGTTACCTCGTAGCTTGGCTGTACGAAGTCTAAGCGAAACAGCCGATGCCGTCATACTGGCCATGTATGATACATCAAAGCAAGTATTAAAATCTTTGTAGGATACTGGGAGGAATAACATGACGTTCGCCGTAAATCATACACGAATGAGTGGGTCACGAGGTAAATATTTACTCAGTCACGTACGGTAACCTGCAATCACGACAACCGAATCAATTCCCAGTCGGTCGAGCTGACACAAGACTCACCCACGATAACAGATGCTGTTATCGGAGTCGTAGAGGTTATGACCTCGGTAACCTTCAACGCTAGCATGTCAGCCATGCAAACGGATGTATACATCTTCCCTTAGCGCGCGGGCGCCAACGACTTCAACAGTCAACACTCCCATAAACCACGCGAAAAAAATTCCGCCGCTCGACTGGCAAAATACGCAAACGGAAGACGTTGGACAATTCCTCCTTTTTTCGTTAATGGAAAGATGCATATGGTCGTCGGCAGGTTTTTTCCCGCGTGTATACTGTTCCTCGGTCACCCGTCGGCTCCCACCGAAGAAAACTCCTCGCATAACTGTTCCTATTCTTTCCTGCGAGAAAAAATACGGAAACGCCTTCTGTCCCGACAACATGTGCGGCCAACTGCTTTCCCCCCGTTTTGACATCCCCTTTCGCCCACACCCCTTCCGCGACTTCGGTGAATGATTTTTTTCTCCTCCTTGCGTCAGAACCATTCATCGTCAGCTCTCCTCGGCCACCTGTTTCGACTCCGTTTTTGTTTTTAAAAGACTCGGGGGTTGTTTCTCTAACTCTCCTCTAGGAAGACGTTGCGACCGAATCGTAAATCAGTGTATCGTATAAGTCCCGGTGTGTTACATAACGCGTAAGGTTTCGCGTTCTCGGAGACGCGTTCGTGAGGCTGGGTGGGGGGAAACGGTGGGAATAAATGTTACGAGGCTGTAAATTTCCCTGGGAACGAGATATATTTGGAAGTGGGCGTGTTCGCATGATTTATTCCGTGTTTTCTCTAATCGTGTCGGATTTGTTTTTCTTCAGTTCATGAAAAGAAGGTGGTTTCCGGGAACTCCGGGGTTGTCTTGGAAGGCATCAAATTCCATGGTGTAAGACTTTCACACTCATCAAAATTCCATCCGGAGCAAGTACTTCTTGGTCCTGACGTTCAGTAGTGTTTTCTCGATCATAAAAGGATGCTTTAAACGTCACATTTTATACTTTTTTATCATAAACACCTCCACTCGCAGCTTTTATTTATTTACGATGTGTTCCGAATACAGTCAAAACTACAATGGTTTCGGTAACAATAACAAAAGCATCAAAACTGTAAACAGTAAAACAGAAAAACGAAACGAAAAAATAAAAGTCCCTCTCTCCTTAGGATTGACATTTTGAATGTTGAAAAAAAACTTACAACCTGATAAAAACGGGCTAAGAGCTGGGTTTAGGGATTTATTTAAATGAAACCGAAACTGAGGCGACAAACAGCTCGTCTGAACGTACTCCACTAAAAGGATTGAACATTTTAATACCCACTAATATTAACCTTTAGATAATACATCTTATACAAGTAATTTCTTCAATGGAAACGAGAAGATAATCCGAATTATAAACGTTTCAATAATAATTATCAATGACGAACACTCACAGCCACCGAAATCTAACGTGATTGCTACATGGTGGTGTTTAAAATATCTTATTTAATGGAAACTAATTCCTTATTTAAGGAAGATAATCCTTATTATAAGCATCATAGTAACCCTTGATTAATGTAGACAAACACCACCTACTAAAACTATTTCCCAACAAGAAAAATCCAATTCCAAACCCAGAACCTTGGAACGATAGCACGCTAAACACCGCGACCGTTATTCATTGGATTTTTGAATTTTTTAATACCTTTTCAATTCGGTATCTCGGTATCAACCTTCGACATATACATATTTACAATGCGTGAATGATCGTTTCCTTATTTATTATTGCAGAGCAATCCGAATTGCATTCTTATCTAAACCCACTTAATCAGTCTCGCCAAACCATATCCACATGAAAAATTTCACGTACGCTAGCGACATCTTAAGCGGTCCATAGCGTCGATGATGAAAATCTCGACTCAAAATATTGACACTTCTCAGATACCACGCCCGCCAGGGATTTGTCACAAGTAAAATAAAACATCAGACAAATATTTGATAAAGACTCGGAAAAAATGAGGGCAAGGAGCATCAAAACTAATGCTGAAGCAATTATGAAAAATCCCGATCGCGATCGCTCAATTTAAAGGTAAATGAAATCTTCCGTAATTAATCGTTCCATCCGATGGGATATCGATGACTCTTGATTTTCCGCTATTAATCGACGTCGCCGCGCGCCATTTAAAAAGATTATTTGCTCCGGATGATTGATCATCATGACTTATCAAAATCTTCCCGACGCATGAGAAATGGGGAATAGGATGACCTGATTTCGGAAGTTATTAAAGGAAATAAATACGTCAATCTCGGTTTTTCCGGAATATTTTCAGAAGTCCGCGCAAGTTTGAGTTGTTTATGAGCGCATAGATCTTTGGCCAATTTAATTTCCAAGCGAATGTTCTGTGCATAAAACAAAAACTGTTTCCTATCTCGAAAGTTTGGATCCATAACTTACCATATTTCCACGCAGTAGGAATGTTAGATTTATTTATTCTTGATTAGAATTCGTGGATGTGTTCGCTTCTAAATTTACTGTCAAGGCCTAAAAGAATATCGACGTTTTAGATAAACTTACAAACGAGAAATTTGATTAAGTCAGGTTAATCGAGATAGTGACAGATAGTTCGGATTTCAATTACAAGTTATACCTGTGATTCATTTTATTGATTAGCAGTAGTTTCAATGTTGGAATGGTATAACCTCATAACCCTGAGAGGTAATTATTCTTTTTCTAAAAACTGATATATTATTGGCAAATACGAAATTAACTCTATTGTAAGCGATTGGTAGGACTCATTCGAATATAAGAATAAGTAACTTATCCTGAGTAAGACCATGAGTGGCTTACAACGTCTGTCAGGGGTAAGATTATCGTTCCCAGTGATAGATGTTAATGTTTTCTCTAGCTCTCGAACACGAGACATGTGCATTCCTAAAGGAGTATCTACTACCATCATTAATGCAGAGTTGCTGGGAAGAAGATGAAGACTATAGCTACGTAGATATCATACCTACGGTTATTTCAATTATCGAAACGCAAGATGAAAAATTAAATTCATTATATTCAGTTATGTACTATTCTACAACAACTAAACAGGGACGTACATAGAAGCTCTCTTAGAGAAGGGTGGTATTTCCAGGAAGGGGGGACGGTTCTTACCAGGGGGGGAGCCATTTAAGACAATTTTCTTATGAACTCGTCTACAATAAACATTTATGATGATTGTAGTAAATGTTTAGTGACTACGGAAAAACTTCACAGTCGGATTTTGGTTCAAAATCCTCTGCAGATCTCCTAGAAAATATTCCATCACTACAAACTCCTGAATATTACTATTAAAAGATTATTTCCATTTCAATGGATAAGGTGAATATGCCTCAACTACTATAACTATTAGTGAGAATATACACATATTATTGATGTTACGTATGTTATTAAATCAACAAAATTGAATCCTGATTCGGGGTTCATTAGTTATAGGCGGATGTGCAGGTAATTTCGCTAAGCGAGCTTGTACTTGGCCTAAGTTATGTAAAGAATTTAACATTATTTTCAATTTTCACGCCTAAATGTACGATATTCGACACACCTATCGCTCACCCTTCATTGCTCCTGCGTGAAGGAAGAACCACGCTCGACCGCGTTGGTATCAAAACTCCCCTCGGTACGTATCATCCTTGTTTCAGCCGGCACGCGCCATTCTTTACCCTTTCATTAAAACCCACCCGTTCGCAATACCTCTCCCTCACTGCAAACCTTCCTTTTTTATATCCAACCTTCTGTTGTTGAATAACCTTTCCCTTAACCGCCTCGATTTGATTCGATTTCGACCAGTCCAGTTTTTCGCGAAAGGGTAGGTAGCAAAGGGTGGGGGGAAGTGGTTACGGGACCGAAAACAGCTCCATCTTTCGCAACAAAACAAGAGCGTATCTGCTGACGTCATCTATCCTCCGCCAATCGAAAACCCTCCCACTTTGGAGGCACTCACTCGATTCCCACTCCGCAAACACGGGTTCCTCTTCCCTGCGTAAGTACCCCTCGTGGGATTCTCGAGGCGTTCTTCTCCTTCTGGTCACGTTTTCTTAAGCCCTTGCGTAGCCTAGAGGCATCTTCTTCTCCGGCCCACGGAAAATGCTATCCCCACCGCTGCTATTTCCTTCCTTCGGTAATTCCCGTTTCCTCATCCCCTTACCCTTTCCATACAAGCTCTTTTCGCCCTCGGAATTTACCGTCTTCCCGAAACGGGTAGACAATTGGTCGACGCCATTTCGCCGACACCGCTAACCCACCAGATACCTTCCACTGTCGTTTTGACAGGTTATTTCATATCTTATATTATTAATTCAAAAACGTAGTCCCATTTCAGTTCTTGGAGAATTTTTAAGCTACTTTTGTTCTTAAATTTTAAGTTATAACTTATCTAGGGCCCCCAAATAGCCAAGAGGGCAACGCACTCAACTTCAGAGAAAGCATCTATAGGGAAAAGGAACCCGGCTGTGATAAGACATTAGAGTTCGAGAAAAGCTCCAAAGAGCCGTTGTTTGATGGTGCAAGGCTTTTACTGAATCCTCCAGTACACCAGTCTGTCGGCGAATTCTATTATTTCTGATGTAATCTTTTTAGTTTTAATATAAGATATGCCGATAAACTAAGATATTAATCTTAGTTACGTATTGTTACGCAATGTTACTATTCACCTCACTGCGTTTAACAACGGCTTTTTGGAGCTTTTCTCGAACTCAGAGAATGTTCAGAGAAAGCGGTCCAGGATTCGATTCGCAGTGGGGTCTACGTGCGAAATAACCTTAGCTGTCGAAGCACTTAACAATATTACTACTGATAATTTTCTGTTGTGAAACGATTTTAATTTTCGGGTGTTTTTGGTTAAAATGCTACTTTCTTTGTGATTTTTATTTTTTTAGCAAATCGAATGCAGTTAATTTAGTCACAGTACTCCTCTAGTGATATCTATATTCACAGTTTCTATCGCATCTTTCACTGTTAGAAGGTTTGCGTAGGTTTTTCACCCCCCCCTTCTATGATGGTGTTTTCCTGCTGTGAATATTTTTCTCGTAATACATTACTTACGTATTTTGCATGGAAGAGACTTTTAGTTTCAATTTCCCTTAATAAATACCTTAAAATAAGAAATCCATGTATGGATAAAACAGATTATTTAGAATATAAGAATAAGAGCCTATCTAAAAGCACCGTAAGTGCTATCAGATAGATGCTTGAATCGATTGAAATTGATTTGTTTATGTTTTATAGTATCTTAAATTATTCAATCTTCTACAGGTATTTCTCTCTCTTGGCTTCGTGGAACATTTAAAATAAGAAATCTAACCTCCTCCAACCTTACCCACACAACCAAACTAAAGAATAGACCCTTCCTATGTGAAATACACGGGACCGGGACTCAAACCCTGGTCCTCCAATAGCCCTCAGGAGATCCGGGTTCGAGTTCCGGTCCCGTCAGATCTTTTTCATGTCTATTTCTCCTTGAGAATTTTCCTAGGTGCACGCCTTATCGTGCCAAGTCACCTAAACCTTTATCCCTGTTCATGTTATAGCTTTTCAAGGCAGATTTTCAAGATGTTATTAGGTTACATTACAGATTATGTTCTATAATAGAAGTAGTATCTTAATTCCTGATAAAATCTAAGCGGCGAAACGGCGTCGTCGAAAAACATCTCGCGGAGAATTGGCGGCGAAACGTCCCATTCCCCGGAAAATTCTATCCCCTCCGCTACCATATATTCCCTCACCCTTTCTCCACACGCTTTTTTCTCCCTCGGAATTTACAGCCCTTCTCGAAACATGGAGCCATCAGCGGCGATGGGATGACGTTTCCACTTCCACGAGAAGCCCCTAAATTCTCCGTGGTCCCCGGGAAATCATCGAGGGCGTACATGTGAGAGATCGCCTCATTACATAGAGACCGACATCTGGAGGATCCGTGAAAGAATGCTTTTTTCTTCCTCATCTCGTCTCTTTCCTTGAGAGAGGGGCGGTGGAGAATGGAGACTTTAGAATCGGGGATACGGGTTGAGTCTCAAAAGTCCGATCGCCTCTAATGGATTGACTTTTAAAGAGTTTTTCCCTCTTTAAATCGCCCTGCATCCACGGTTCTCGATCTGTTCTCCGCTTCCGTCACCGATCTTCGTTTAAATATCCAAGATACAGTTTCCATTGCGTCCCTCGTGTCTTGCATCGAATGTTTTAATCGTGTCCAATGTTATATATTCAGGCTAGAACAATAGAGCATTTTAATGTATACTTTATAGTAAAAATGTTTTGAGAAATGAGAAATTCAAATGTATAGTTTTATGCACAATATGCTATGATGGAAAAATAATATTATGTGTAACATATAATGGGAAAGAATGTTTTGCAACGTGTATCACTTTGTACAACTGTAAAATCGGTTTAATATAACGAGACATCAGTTCACGTTCGGTATTCTTACCGAAAAATTCTGTGAATGAAGTATGTCAATAAAATACTGTTACTATTATTATTACTACCTATATTGTTAAGTTAGTGACATATACAACTGAGCGAATTGAAGAACTCTGATGCAAGTGTTGCGAGATCAGTTGTAATGGTAGTAAAATGACAAATATTGCCAGTCGTCTACGAAAATTCATCAAATTCGGAATTCCCCGAAAAAATATTTCACTTAATGGTGTAGAAAGAAGTACTATTTTCCCGGTAAATGGCATGAATAGATAGCGCCAAGAAACCTGAGAAAAATTACTGTACAAAACACAATTTTCCTTCAATTTTTTCTTTTATGTATTTTATTATACTTGTCTTTAACATTTCTCGTTTCATATTCCTCTGTTCATGTTTTCCTTTTAAAATTTCTCTTTCAAAACTTTTATCTTAAAATTTTACTTTTGATATATTTCTTTCGATGCTAAAGAATATATTTCATGGGCTCCCGGATAGCCAAGTGGGCAACGCGTTCGACTTTAATGAAAGCGGTCCCGGGTTCGATTCCCGGTGGGGGCCTACGTGCGAAATGACCTTAGCTGTCGAAGCACTTTTAACAATACTACTACTACGAATATATTTCATCGTGTAATTCTATGCATCTTTCCTTTTTTGTATTCTTGTGAAAGACGGAAATATCATTGTCCTGGAAAGGCGAACGTTATCCTTTGGCAAAATTCAGGATGGACGTACAAGTATTCTCCTTAACGAGGCCGCGAGGAGTAGAGGTAGTAAGAGATAAATACAAAGGATAGTAGCCCAAGATACTGCGGCACACATAAAGTCGTTTCCCGTGTAAAGAAAAAATTCAATAAGATTCGTCAATCGCCTATTCCAGCCTGCGTCCAAGGACATGAAAAATATAGCAGCAGCAAAAGAGTGGCTTCTTACGAACGGACGAACTCCAATGTCCAAAGTGTCCGAATGCAACACTATAACAATGAATATCGGATAGGAATAACGCTATTTCCGCTGAGGAAAGAAAAAACTGTCAGACGCAAACTTCGCCACTTTTAGTATCACAAGCTTTCCTTGAGAGGGCAGCGCGAGCGCTCCTTTCACTGCGGAGAGCCGATCCGATCGGCTAACTTCTGGATTTGCACCGCAAACACTTGTCCTCTGAGTTGTCGTGCGTTTTTAAACATTCCCTCTCCGAGCCCGCAGACTTATCACCGAGCCTGCGAAATGCCCTTCTTTCCCATTTTTCCCACGACCATTTTCATTTGCCCATTCCCGGCATTCTTTTCCATTCTTGCCATATATTTCATTCCATTTTTTTCTAAGACATCGCCTCCTTTCATACCCATTCTTTATTAAATTCTTCCCCCTTCAGAAATCTCTTCAGTCCTTTATATTCCGTCTCTACTCCGAGATTTTCCCTGCTTCGCTAACCTTACTATTGTGCCGAATGCTTTCCTTGCTCCATTCATAGCATTGCCTCTCCTCTAGGAGGGTGGACAAGCATTAACGTGGTGGTTAATCACTCATTAACGTTCAGTCATAAAAAATCTAAATTGCAAATAAATAAGATTTCAATAACAATTAAATATTATTTTATTGTTTATATTATAATATTAATAAAATAATATAATATTAACGACATTTTTCACCAATACGACGGTTTTTGTTATCTTTACGCCAACGAGCTGAATATCTCCGTTTCTTTAACAAGACAATAAAAGAATTCTGATTTGTTCTTAGCTGTATATTATTCCTACATTTATCATTTCACTGGAGAGCCTCGGAAAAACTGTCGTCATTAAAATAAGAATTTCGTCCTTTCCAGGTTAAAAGATTCTAGGTAAATCAGGTTGGAAATAAAACGAAAGAGAATAATAAAACGAAATGAAATAATAAAACGAGGAAAACGTAAGTAGTTGGTAATTTTATCAGGCTGTTCATGAAATGTACGCATAATATTTAATAATACTTAATTACGGCAGTTGACGATACATTCAGAGTATCCAAAGTTAGGAGGTAATCCTTAATTCAACATAAAAAAGAAAGAACAAAATATAACTCACAACAGCCTAATTTTTGAATCAATAATCTATGGTGGTGTTACAGAATAAATCTACTGTCTTGTTTAATTTATTATTTGTATTTTACTGCACTGGTCTCCAGACACATGATTGTTTATGACAATCATATCTGCTATCCAAGTGTGAGCTAGCAGATTCAGCCTATCAACTACAGACAAAAGAAGCACACTACCAAAGGATAACGTTAAAAGCTGCTTCGGCAGTAAACCTTCCCACGCTGCCAAATTTGACGAGTTGCTATCATTAATTAAAATGCAAACCCAAACACTTGGCATGAAGGCATATGAAAATACAAACGCCCTCGCCACGATTAGACTTTTCAAGCTCAGCATTGATAGCAACTAATGCTGATTATATTTGATCCGCATGCTACTTATCAAAAGAAAATGAGATAGCGAAAGCCATTCTCTGGCAGTCTCTTAACTTGAAGAAGGATTTTCTTTGTCCTGACATCGCAAGCACTAACCCTGTAAATTTCCTTTGGTGATAATAAACTGCAAGTCTAAAAGCGAAATTGAATGAGGGCAAATGAAGTGTAGACTCACGAATCGAACGAAGTTACGAAAGCACGAACTGGTAGAAATACTTCCAATATTCTTGTACCAGAGGAACGAGGGAAAGTTATATTCGGTAAGCTCTTGAATATCTGGTTAATTATGGGGAGAGGATAAAGGAATAATCAGAAAATACGGAATATCCAACCTTTCACTTTAATTTCTTGGAACGTTAAATATTTACGTAAAATACTAATTTACTCTTATATGTGCGCATAACACGTGACCTTTAGTTCTTTCATAGACATTAAGAGTATTTTCACGCGATCGCGGATATTTTCAGCAGCGATAATGCCATTATAAGTCGTAATCCCACAGCCCCATAGAAAAGGTATCATAAGTAACATGGTCCTGCTTTTATTGAAACGCAACAAATGTGTTTTTTATGCTTTGGTTTATATGAAAGACCGGGAAAATATCGAGGTGGAGGAAAAATTAATACAAACTGATAACCCTCATAACGGATAACTCACGTACGGATAATGGGGAGCTCACTGTATTTTCTTTATATAGGAAATGGTAGCCTAAATATATTTCAGAGGCTACCATGGTCGGATTTGTAATTATTATGTAATTGTAATTCTACGGGGACCTCAATGGAGAGTGGACTCAGTAACTTTCAATGAAGCATATAATATACGAGGTGGTATGTTACGTAACAAGCATCGGTAGGCAACGTAAAATCTGTCAATTACTTATCTGAATACATAGAAACAGTAATACTTTCTCAATTATACTTTTACGAAGTAACCCTTTGATTTTCCGGGTAGTACTTTCAAGCATTTCACATGAAAGCGACAATTTTTAAATATGTAGTTGTAGTATTGTTAAAAGTGCTTCGACAGAGTTAATTTCGTACGTAGGCTACCACCGGGAATCGAACCCGAAACCACTTTCACCGAGGTCGAACGCGTTGCCGACTTGACAGTCCGGGAGCCCTTAATTGTTTTGTTAATTTCCACCTCGTGATTTCTAATGTGGGACTCAAATTGTGGTAAAATTATAATTGCTCCTCGGCCGTCTGATAGTCTCAAATACGCTCTAGATGAAAAAATCAGGTTATAGAAGCAATATGCGGGTATTCCTTCACTAAACAAAACAGTACATACAGTTTAAAGCGCGGAGGAAGAGAGATTTTTAAAAAACCTCAAAATAAACATCCGTCACTTCAAGGGTGAGTTTTCCCAAAAACTTCGCTAGCATTCGCGAAGACAAAACCATTATTATGACCAAAAAGAGATACTCAAATTCATTCGCTCATCTAATCTTCTCTCGCAATATATTTCAGAAAATAAAATGCGAGAAAACATTGATTGTGAGAGTCAGAGAGGATAAAAAGATGAAGCGAGCCAATACCAATCAGTAGACCGGTGATAAGTCACGAATTCGAACCTTTCGCCCCGAGAACCGTTCCCGCATTATATTTCTCTAAATGTCCCTTTAAATAAAACAGAGGCTCAAACAGTCGCGACCCAAAGGCCGAAATAACGATGTCGCTAAACTTGAAAGAATATCGCGCTACAAAGCGAATGCAGCGGGGAAATGTTGAACATGGGGAGGCATAGTCGGAGGATTTGAAGAAGGCAAGGGTCTTTGGGGTGAAATGGAAAGGAAAGAGAAGATTTTGGGTTATTTTTAAAAGAAAAGGAGGATAGAGGCAGATTACGCTGCGGATAGAGGAAAAAGGAAACGCTGTAGAGGGTGAAAGAAGAGAAGAATCGTTCGGAATTCAGAAAAACCCTTCTCCTTCCTCAGTTTCTCCTTTTTTCGATAAAAGGGCATTTCCATACGCCTCCCAAAGCTCCGACTTTCTTCTGCTCCAATAATAATGTTTAGTTGACTTTAAAAGGCGTATCGAGATCCAAGGCGATCTTGAATCTCCTCCGTTGTTATTAAAACTAAAAGGGTGAAGGTACGAATCGTTAAATATCAACATGCAATATCGTGACGCACTTACACATGAATAATATGCACATTTTTTTCTTTCCAGGGTAAGAAAACAATTTGCTATTTTTATCGGCTAAAATCAATGCTCTCACGAACAGTTTCCCCTTCTCACTGCTTAAGGGTTGGTTTTCCAAACCTCTTTTCATACATTGGCATTCATAGGTGTGACTTATTGTACAGCCCTTACCTTCATAATCCTATCCACCAAATTCAACAATTATACTCTATTTTCTTCTCTCTTCAGATACACTCTAACTAACCACATTCACCATTCTTGTGATTCGTGATTTATTCAAACGATGACGAAACTTTACATTTTCCAATGATGTTCAAGACTTAAAGATCTTTATTAACACTGAGATAAAAAAATCAACTGAGGATTACAAAAAATTAAATACTGTAACGTATTCGTAATAAAAATTAATATAGCACAAATAAATACCTTAATTTTTATGATGAAGATGGACTTCCACCAAACCTTACTTGGTAAGATTCATCTTAATGTAATAACTCCATGGGATAAATTGGCGTGAAAAATACCGACTTGACTGGGACTCGAACCCGGGTCTTTCACTACTGGGGGCATATATTCAACGACGTGGAATTCATAAGTTCAAGTCCCAGTCAAGTCTACTTTTTTTCACATTAGTTTATACTTGGGTTTCTTGGAGTCTGCTTAGAGATGCATGGCAAAACCATGCCCTTCCCTTATCACAAACCTTTCTTTTATCCTTGATAACGTAATGTCTCGTATTATTTTGTGCGTAAAGCCTACGCTGATTAAGTTTTCCTATACTGTGTAATCACCGACGAAGAAGCATTCAAATGAAAACTGGAATAAGTAATTCTTAATTATTTCCATTAGACGATAGTCATCTATCTGATCAAATTTTTAGTTAAAAATTAAATGAGGACATAGGTATTTCTAAATCCGCTCATCATAGGCTCTGCACTTTAGATTAATCATTCTCATCACATTTTCAGCAAAACAACTAGAAAAATTTTTAGATAAACGCTACCACAGTAGCATCACCATATAGGGTCGCTATTGCTATTTTATAACCTCAAAGCTGGAAGAAAACGAATGAAATGCCGTATGACAAAACACGCGGCATGTTTATCGATGCCATCGTCATGACTTTAAAATTTGAAACCTTCTTCCTCCAACGGATACTCGTCCTTTCCTTGGCCCCCTATTCCCCGCGCGAATAAATTACCCACTCTCTCGCACACCCTTCATCAACCTTTTCAAACCGAACGGGACTCTCGCTTCATTTATTTATCAGTGGCGCCAATTTCCTTCCCTTCCATTTTCGCCCTTATCCGTTTTTCGCGCCGTTTGCTCTCATCTCCTCATCGACTATCATTTCTCTCCATATATATTTTTTACTTCGTCAAGTACTGCTCCAGATAAAAGAGGGCCGCGAGGTCGGTAAATTTTGAATTTATTGCTTACACTGTATCGCCGTCTTGAGAACGGGTTTTGATTTATCATAAAGAACGCTTGGCGCGACACGAGAACCTCAATAAGACTGCGCCTACGAACTATCAAAAACAAACTTAGAGGTGTATTCTGGGGTAATTCTACGAAATAATTTTGTAGAATATATATGATTATTATTACCCACTGCCTTTGAACGCTGTGTTTTTTGTAATTCAATATATTCTTGCCGTAAGTAGGTGAAGGCATTTCTTATGCTAGGTACTCCTATTTTTTAATTTTTCCAAAAGGAATAATACAAAATTGTGTCTTTCCTATGTTAACTACGAAAGGAACGACTGAAAAAGCCCACATGAAACTAAAATACAGCAGTCCTCACATGACGGTTTATTTTTCGAGAAGTATCATTTTATCTGATTATTCCTCAGCCGTTATCACTTTTTCTAATGATAAGTATACGAACCAATACTATGAGAGGAATTATCATAGTTTTTTCCGTTTAATAAAAGTTCGATGGGCATATTTATTACTTTATAATTTATCATTATTCCACGGCAATTTTCTATTTCAATCATAATTTCCTCGTCACATGATCACTTTCCCTATAATTATCCAAGAATAAAATCATCATAATAGCTTCATAAACAAATAACTAACGAAGTGATCTTGAACCAAATACGTTAATAAATATATAGTATAACAAACAAGATAAGTATAAAAATAAGATCAAATATAAACACTATATGGAATAAAGTAACTGAAACAGTAGAAGAGAATGTAAGCTTTTTGTATAGATTGTAACTTCATAGTAGTAGTTTGAAGGAAGTTTTAAATCTCTTATAGGATGAATACCGATTTTCAATGAGACAACCTTAAGATGCCTAGAATGCCCGAATAGAAAAGGAAGCAGCCGGACTAAGGTCACCGGAACTATAAACTGACAGAATCTAAACATCTGAAGTGGCTTTGCACTTTCATAAAAAAACGCTCTGCCAAAAAAACTTCTCTCCCTGAACGCGCGATCGTTTGCCCTTTCTAAGGCAGGCATGTCCTCGAAAGCCCCTCACATTCTTCAACCTTATTGCCAACCCTCATCCTTCTTCAGCGCCACCTTTCGGTCCCTTTCCCTAATCCCACATTTGTCGCCTCGCACAAGTGTAACCCCTCTTGAGCAGATCATTTCACTCTTAAAAATCCTGGGCGACACAATCACGTGCACTATGCTCCTTCTTTCAGGAGTGTGTCGGTGCCTTTAGGAGCACTTTCGGACGGCGAGAAAGTTTTTCGGGTCCGTTTTATTGTTCGAAGGGGACGGACAAAAGTTCTGAGGTGGTAAGGGTTCAGGGTACGGTGTCAAAGGGAGGGTCACTGGCTAATCCGTGGCTGACATGAAACTCAGCTTCGCAGCGTTGTGCAAAAACACAATATTTGGTCGAAATCTGGATTAAGTCTTTCCGAATCTGGTCGAATTCATTTCTTTGCCTGCTTGCGACGTACTTCATTTAATGTGCGGATACTAATATTATTGCATTTGCTAACTCGTCATGTAACAACGGTGCGGGAATTATGATGCATGTCAGGCCTTACGTATGTCCTTCGCATATAAGGATCTTCGAAATGATGATGGAACATGCAAATGAACTTTGCAATACATCAATTTTTATCTACAGGAACTTGTCGAATATAAATTTCATAGAAAAGTACACTTTTAAAGTTCTTCCAAACATTTGTATTCTAGTAATGTTATCTGTCATGTTGTCCGACTGTGGTCTGCGATTTGATGATATATGAGATGTAGTAGGCGTAGGCTTAACATCATTCGTTGCCGTTCTATGATATATTTCTATTATTCGATCCGTTGAGATTATCTCATCTAATTTGTTATTTGATCTATTGTATTACATTTCTTCTTCAAAAGTCAACGGATCTACATTATGACTTAGGAGCAGTTATCTTTTAGTATCCAAGGAACGAGTTGTTGACGTATTGACCAAAGGAATGAAGTCCTTTCCGGAGCAACTTCATTCAAAAGCGTTTTCAGATCTCTCTTCAGAGCTTAGAGAGAATCCTTATGACATCCATGGTGAGTGGTCGAAAGTTCTGGGTTATTTATTTTTACTTTTGGCAAGGTCAAATTTTACTCGTATTCAGCGTAGGATGTACGTGTATATATATAAGATGTGAAAACCAAATTGCCCTCCAAGTTTCATCACAAGTAATGGAAATTTACTACAAACACAAGTTAACATCATCTTATAGGTCCAAACGGATCCAAGATGTGAAAAAAATCCTGTATTTTCACAAAATATGTAAGGGTTACAGAAAAGAAGTGGGTAAATTCTCATTCTTAAACAGAACGGCAGTTACTTGAAATGGCCTATCCAAAGAAATTCTCACTCCCTTCCCACAAAACAAAGCTTGTTTCAAACTATAAGAATATTCTTAAATATAATTGTAGTTGATGTTCAGATGTGCTGTATGCGGAGGGCTTCTAAATGCTTGACGAATATAAAATTAAATTTGAATATTCTATATGATATGTAGTAAATGATGTGTTATATATCATATAATGTTGTTGTGATTTGGCTAGTTACCATGTGGTGTATGCCTACTTGTAACTTATGTACATGATTATAACAATATTTACAACTAGTTTCGTCTATAGCATAGACTTGTTCAGGCATTATATTGTTGAGTTAAAGTGGATCCTTACCATATCAGATTTAAATAGACAATCGAAACATCGCCCGAATAAACTGGCGGAATGAAAGAAAGTAATGTCCCTCATAGCTACATGCCACAACGGAACAAAGGAGATTCTCCGTATATATTCTCAAGATTTTAACGACTACTCTCTGACCACAAGCAACATTTTATAGTTTTAAGGAAACAATTCACGAAATCAATCCAGCACGGCTTTAAATAATGTGTCAAAAGAGAAAAGCCCTTCGTAGATTGCACGAACGTGACGCCAGTGTAGTTTCTTGTATATAAATGCATTTTCCGACGCTTCCCAACGTCCCTTACGCTAAAGGAACCTAATGGATAAATTTGCGAGAAAAGGGCGAGAGAAAGCGAAGCGGTAAACCCGTTCCATTTAATATGAGACGAAGAGGCGTGCGCACGCGCAGATACACTAAAGAATTGCCGACACCTTCCAGAAATGTCCTCACAGCGGGAAACATAAATACAGAAATGGAAGTTGTCCCCCGCAACGCGTTTGGCAATTAGGAGATTGCTATCTCCTTGAAGAGTAAAGTAATTGCTGGTTACCCTTCGGCGAGATGTTACACGCAAAAGCTTTATTGGCGGAATTTAATTTACGTAAGGAACCCTCAGTAATCTAAAGCGAGCATAGAGATAAATTTATGTCTTAGTAATCCTATGGATATTATGATTTTATCGACTGTTTACATATTATTACATGTTAAATGATTGACTGCCACCTTAGCATATATATTCAATATTAATATTTCAAGGTATATATGCAAATTTAAGATATGTATATACTTTTATGGATACCTTTTAATGTTGAAGAATTGAAGCAATCATCATGAATATGAAGCAATCATCCACAGACTTTTTAAGGATATAAAATACTGCAGCTGTGCAAAAGTACGGTAAAGTGTACAAATGTATTTAATATATAAAATGCTATTTATGCACGCGTGATTCAGATGCTATGGATAGGTACGTATGATTTAGATGTTCTTCAATAGATGGCAAGCAAGCTCCTATATACGTTCTCCACTAACAGACAGATGAAGCAGGCGTTTGCAATTTTCAAACACATATCATATTCTTTACTTTAAGGCTATTTTGCCATTTTTTAGCCTTTTTTTATCAGGATTTAGTACTGTTTAATTCATAATCGTACGTATGAATGTAAGTATCCGACAAAAACTTTTCGAAAAAATCATCGGTCCAGAATTTTTAGGTGAAGTAAAGGGTATTGTCAATCCGGTGAACAGCGAGCGCGATCTTCGAGAGACGACCAGGAGTTACAAGGAAATAATCCCTAAAACAGACAGTTACTTCTGGTCGTTCTTTCCGAGTAGCATCAGAGAATCTAATAGGGTAGATTAGGGGTAGTAGGGGTGTTAATACACCCCCTGCCATACGCCACTGGCGGCTTGCGGGGTACAAATCTAAATCTATTACTTCCTACCGTTCAATCAAACGGGATGTCACAAAAAGTAAAAGTGAACAATTGAAATACATGGAGTGAGCAAGGGATTATAGAAGAGCATAAGAAAAGTCTACCCAAATCAATGAAAAGCACTATTCAAAATAAATCTTAAGGGAATAACTATATCCAGCTTCAATACACAATTCAAAATTACGTAACCATTCAAGGATCATAACCCAGCCGTCTATGCCTCTTACTTGAAACCCAGTTCCCGCAATCCCAGTCAGATGATTGAAAATTCCGTTTTTCTTGTAACAGAAGATAACGGGTAACTTCCAATCCTGGAAAACCTCACGCATTCTCCAGTGTTACCAAGCGAGATACAGTTCCGCCGCAATCCAGCCGATATCTCGTAACGTGCCCGTCCTTGCTCCTAGGTATCAAGCTGTATCGTCCCACTTCCTCAGACTGCTCATCATCAGTGAAAACCGACGCAGAGCACTCTATTTTCACAACAACGACCACGAGCGTATCAAATTATCCGTCCTCGATGTCTATAGGTAAGAAAAGCATACGAGATTCCCGCATCTGGTTCACCTAACCGGACTTAGACCGCAAAATGACATCGTTTCGAAAGCTCCGTTATTTCCCAACGGCTCATGATAAATCGATCTTTGCAGAAAAAGTGCATGTATCTTTACCATTGAGCTTCCGCATTGACAAGCGATTCCATGTCCAAGAAGCCGGTACATACATCAGTATCGAATTCATGAAGACGATACACCAGATTGAATAAAGCCTCGGATTTCATTTCCGCTCCAAGGACCAAGGTCGTTAGATCCCTAAGCCATCAATTAAGTCGTTAATTAACTCCATCAAGTGTTTTAGAAGGATCTTCCACCTAGTGAAGACGTAACATTTTGGGTAGGCCGGGTCTTATTACAGTAGTTAATTGTAGGTCTGCCCCTAGTGGTACTGGTGCCCAGGGCGACGAATCACTGTCAACCCCACTTGGGGGAAGAAATTCCTGAATTCTTAAAGAGGACGTCCATAATCGTTTAGCGCCCTTTCTGCTGCAATTATTCCTGTAATAACAATCGTCTCTAGACCTGAGGATTCCAGCCTTCAACGTGGGTCACTGAAACCCATCTTAAGATAACTCCTCATTTGCATAATGGCCACTCTGACTCTAGCTCCATGTGTGGCAGGAGGTTATGCACCACTCACCTATTCCATCCACCTCGTAAGTGTATCATTACCACCTATTTTTCTGCAGATGGGATTTCTAAAATCGTTCCCTCCACTTACTTGTCGCCCCACCTTCTGGTGATTTGAGATAGATCCTGCTATAACTGGTCCTTTCGGAAATATTCCATTTAGATGCAAAGTAACTTCATCACTTTTATAATAGTCCTTTCTCCCCTAGTCCTCAACTAGAGTTAAAGAGCATCTTAAGGACACTTGCTGCTTAATCGTTAGGAGCCACCGTACTTAGGACTTTCCTATTACCATTCTTATCGGCAAAATATCAGACCACACATTGGAGAGGTAATATAGTTGTGGTTGGAGTTAAGGAGTCCAAGAGTCACCCTCCAAAGCATCTTGGAGCTTTTAGATGATCTGAGTTTCGGTCATTTTCTTAAGAATCTCTTACGGAAACATACAGGACGAAGATATATTAATATTTTAGGTATTGACTTTTAGCAGTATTACAAAAAATGTTCACACATTGTGCTCCTGAAGTTATTCGAGGGCTTTCTTTTCAAATATAGGATCTAAAGTTTTTTGTCTCACACACTGCCTTTTCTTTCTTTCTATAATTTTGTAGAATATATAAAAACAAAAGTGGAGGTGAGGTATAAGAGAGGCATAATCCTGCCGAATGAAGCTAAGCTTAGGTTAATCTAATCTAATGGAAACCTACGTTTCCAAATATAACACTTTTTGTCTGATTCCGGAATAAAAATAAATAAAGTTACATTATTACGTATATAAGTTTTGTTTAAAATATAAAAATGTGAGAATATTACAATCATACGCTAATAAGTCGCAATCAGGCACGCGTGTTATCCGAATTATGGTTTCCAAGGTCCAAAATTCGTCAGCCTCATTTGAAATCTATGATAAAGCTGTTCAGGCACGGACTAGCATGAAGGTGGATACATTGAACACATGCGGGTCATTTTCATTTTATTTCTGAGACCATGCTCAGATTATACTAAAAACAACAAAACCGTCATAGTAAACCGAAGCTATTTATCTCGAAACTGAATTAGGCAGGCACGGGGATAAAGTCCGACAAAATATGTGCAATTTCACTCGCATTTCAGAGATTTTTGACGACGAAATCTCCCGGATAGTTTTCCCAAAAATGTAAAGAAATATCTCCTGAAGAAGTTGGAACCATGGTAGTAAATTCCACAAAGATGTAGCCAATACTCGCTGATACCTCCTTTGAATTGCCTAAATTCCTGAGATCATCTCGGTAAATGTGATAAAAATTCCTGAAATATCCTTGCGGGAGACAAATTCCTGCTGCGTGATCGTACGGAAGGATAAATCCCATTCCTTCCAGAAAGGGAGATTATATAATCTCCCTTTCTCGATGGCAAGGTACACAGATGCACTGGATCTCACAAAAGCAAGCATTTTCTCCACCTTCGACGTAAGCGCAAGTTAATTAGATGGGCACGGAGAAAACTGAGTTCGTGCTTGATATCCCGCCAACTGCAGACTATTTCCTGGTTAAGCGTTGTCAAGGAAATTTTACAGTAAAAATCAATGCCACGACCGTCTCTACGTTGCTAAAAGCGATTGTAATCCTTAGTTAGTCAACCTAATGTAGCTTTATAATAAAGCGTGTGAGTAAATACCACACCGAGAATTTTATTCAGGTTTATGAACAACTTGAGAGAAGTTTTTCGTTATTAAAGTGAAGGAAATTTTGTTTAGAATTCAGCAGATAGCCCCTTGAAGGTGACGTATTTTTCGATTTAGGTTTACTAATATTTTGTATTTATTGTATTAACTTTAACCAGGAAACGTGCAACTTCTAGCGACAACTGATACTAAAAGAATAATTCAGGGTCTAATGATAAGTTTTTTCCAGTCAAACAAGTAAATCATATCAATACTTTGAAGTAAGTGGTGTACCCAGCTGAATGCCACAGAAATCCTGCTTACTTCAGCGGAAAACCTCAAAAATATCATAATTTAAAATGAAAAAAAAAATCGAGAAAACCGTTTCCGCTTCTTATTACCATCGCCAAATAACCGGGAATTATAATGAACCCAAGGAAGAAAATATTGCGAAAATTTATGGTTATTCTACCGCGGCAAATCGGCCGTTTCGTCCAGAGTTGTAAAGGATGCGCGCCTGTGTTGCCATGGGAAAGGAAAACAGTTTTTCTGCCGTTCCGAGTGAAAGCGTGTATCAAGCAATTGCCCCGAAATTTTTTTAGTTTCCGCCCTCTTCCCCGCGTTTAATTTTCACTGACAGTCGAGAGGGGGAAAAAAACTTCCTTAACGAGAAAACATGGCTATGCGTGAGGGTTGTAGCATTTGGAGGGTTGGAAGCCGACGGAACGGAAACGTAAAGGGGTTAATCCATAAACGGAGATGATTTTAAGCGCTCATTAAGTAAAAGAGCTTTTCTTCATCGCCATCATGAACTAGCAAACCTCTTCGCATGTAGATTATCGTTCGGTGAAAGATATGGGAAAACCCTCCATATGTTAATCCTGCTGTCAAAAAGGATAGAAAATGTGTCATTTGTCTAGTGGGTTCACTGCAACTCTAAGAAAACTCAAATCTGTCTTTTGCCGCAGTGCTATGGTATCACCCCGGGGATATAGTAAGATAAAATTTAAGGGTGAAAAAGGTTTAGAAATAAATCTATGAGATTATAAGTAATACGTAATTACATATCTATCCATAAATTTACCAAGTCATGCATTCATAGATTTTTCATGGAAACTGCGATTAGACATTCTGAGACAATCATACTATTTTTTTTTATTAATCACACACAGAAATTTTATAATTAAAACGCTTCAAGCACGTTATCTGGATTCAGGTTATATCTATTGGGAATTTAATTTTTACATATCGATGTGACGCTAAATTATAGGTTATAAACGTAGAAAACTGTTATCCCGGCCTCCTCCACGAGAAGAATTAAAACTTTTTTCCTGTAGTTGTAAAGAAGAAGTTTTTGATAATACATTTACTCATACAATAATTGTGCGTATTGCAGAAAACTTAGCACAAAATATGACAAGTTTCGCCAAGATTTATACCCTTGCCAGGTAGAGGCCTAGGAAATTCAATTCCCGATGAAGATTTTAACAAATTCAACAACAATTTTATCAAGATTGATTCATTCGTGAACAAATATTTTCAAATTGATTCGATAGATTGACCAAATTACGTATTGTATCATAATAACATTTTTTGGTCCAATTATTAATTCAGCAATATTTTTACAAACGAGCAAATTCTACTTGTATCCTCTTTGGAGCTTAAGGAGAAAAGAAGCCTCAGAGACATCGGGGTCCCCCTTTGCACGACTATAATCTTCATCATTAGTACAAATCAATTAATTTCGGTTGTATTTAACTCAAGAAAAAGCCACCTCCTATAGAAAATCCAACTTCTTCAATCTTGATTCTTCTTGCGTTGAACCGAATCAAAGTACTCCCTCGAATAATCTATCCGAAAAACCTCTCCGACATAACGAATGAATATCCTCTTTTCATAAATCAAAGAAAATGTTCCCTCGATATATAAAATTAAAATATTCTTTCTATACATCGATTGGAGATTTTCCTTCGATACATCGAACAAAATAGCAATTCGATATATCGAATAAAATATCCGTTTGAAAAATAGATCACTCATTCGATACCTGTAGTCGTTAATGCGAAAATACAGCCGAGATAGACGTCACGGAGAGGACGAACCCCGGAACGTATGCGACGTGGGAAGAGATCCGAAGGGCAGAAAATGATAAAGGAGCTCGAAAAGGAATCGAATCGATCGACCGCTCGACACGTGCGATGCTCTTTCTTTTAGGTGCGCACCGAAGCTACGTGGCGCTGGTCCCTTTGGGCGATAGGTACGTGATCCGCGCGCCACCTCTCGGTAGAAGGGGAGAGGCCAGGGCTGCAGAGGACAAATGCAGATGAAGTAGCGATGTGTTCCCGAAGGCGGGTCACGTACCAACGTGGCACAAACCCTCCCGTTGCTCTGCTCCTCTCCGAACAGAATCGCTAAGACGGGGATTACGCGAGATGCCGACTTCCGGTCAGATAATGGGGCGCCAGATGGAAACGAATGGGGATTGATAAACAAAGCAACGGTGCGTAACGACGGATGGCGTAAGTCGGGGAACGCCCGAGGTACGACCTGCTCGAAAGGTTTGCGGAGAACTTTCCGATCCCGCCCACCTTCCGGAATCGGTTTATTAAATGATCGTTTGCATGCCTCCTTCGTTTAGCCATTGAAATTTAATAGAGATTTCCTTTTTCGGACCATCGATCCGGGGCTCTAAGCATATTTCGGGTCTGCTCTGTTTCGTAATGTTCGACCTTTTAACACTTTCAACGCGGCAAGACTGGAATTCCGAAAGATAATCTTAACACGTACTTTTTATTCGTTGCGGCCGCAGAAGTCGATGTTTGCCGGAGACTGAATTGAATTTCCGTCTCTACTCGGGCTGCCTTTTTTATTTTTTTTTTGCAGCGGTTGTTGTTTTGCCCCAAAAAAGCTCGAAAGCTATTTTAGCTCGACTCTATCTCCTGAAATCTAGCAGCGTTACGTAGAAATCGTTCGCAGATTTCTAGACTGACATGTTTATAGATCTAATTACCCTATTTAAAAATTCTCTGTTGTAATTGGTGGAATCGGTTCCGAAAACAAGATTTACGGTTTCAATGATCTAATTACCGATGCAGGAGAGAGTGTGAACTATCCGTGGTCAATTCCTCCTCATTACAACACGCAAACATTCCGCGATTAATTTCAAAATCGGAAATTACATTCGCAAACGCTGACGATATTACCTCTGCACGTAATTGTCAGAACGAGCTATGATTACTAGATGTAATTGACAGTAAAGTTCAAAATGGCTCAGTATTAAATCGAAGTGTATTTCACGGAAGAGAATGTTACTCATTTACCGATCTCATTAGAGGAATTTTTGAATTTTTACATAACTGAAAAAAAAATATTCTTCAAATTATAAAAATTGTAATTTCTTTTCAAATAAATAACTGCAAATCATGCGAAGGTTTATTTGTCCTAATTAGGAATGTCAGGGTAGTACTTACCCGTTGTTTTAACCCGAAATCCACTTTCTTTTGGTTTCCACAGGAGAGTTATCTACCCCTGGATCGTAGACTTCCCGGTATACACCAAGAAATATTTTTCCTGCTCTTGGAAAGAGAATGACGTTCATTCATAAACTATCAGAATGAAGCTAATGCATCTTTTCTAATTAAATACCATTTTAATGAAAGCTTTGGATGCCTGATACGTATGTATATGATGTATATTCGTATAATTATTCTTATGCGGCGAGTATATATGATCCAGCGGATGTAACGAATGCTAGCGAACCCGAAAAGTGCGAGTAAAGACAATAGGATTTGTTAAAAAGTGCTACAATAGAAAAGCAAGCGTTACGCAAATGCTCGGTTGGGAATCCTTGAAAGAAGGGAGATTAGAAGCAAGGCCGCGATTAATAGATATATTTAGAGAAAGTACATTTGCGAATAACGTAATCGGTATAATGCGATCCCCCTGCTACTTCGACCGATCCGACAATGAGCTTAAAATAAGGGAAATAGATGTGGGGATAAGTCGCTTAAGGGACTTATTCTTTTCGCGAACGGTACGCGTCAACAAGCTGAAGAGATAACTCGAACGTAAGGTGTTATACCCTCTGCCATACGCTTAAAGGCGGCGTGCATGGTATTTATATAGATATTGAAAAAATAGATAACGATGTGATTGAAGAAATGCTTTATGATGATGATACTTAACGAGGAGGTAGAAATTGGTTTCGGCCTCGGTTTCCTTCAGGTGGCTGCTGTTCCTGCCGCCAAGTCAAGAAAATTGGACCTCCACCGGGACCGAACCCGGAAGTGCTGTCACCGAAAGCGGGCGAAAATTAGACTACGGTCTAATTACTAATTACACCTTATATAGTTGGCAAAATATCGGGGACGGATTACATGAAAAAGTATCCGAAAGAAGGATGCATGGCGAAAGACGTAGAGAAAACATCGTTGGATATTAAATGAGAAGTTTCAGAAATGTAGGGTATTAAATGAGTAAATTTACGGTACATGAGCCTACTGATAAGAGGGCTCCCGTCAGCATACGGTCCGTCGCTATTCATCAATCTTGGTGACAGCTCCTACCTATTAGGTCACACGGTTATTAGCGGAGAACGAGGCAAACGATCTGCTATAACGGGCGGAGGCCGATTCCGCTTCTCCTCACGAACCTTTGTCGACCCATTTCAAACCCCGCACCCTAAAGACAGCACTTGGAAGTTTTCCTGTTTTGTCACAATTCTAACGCGACTTTTTCTCGCTCGCTGAAAACTTTTCGAACGTAAAGCGCGGGTGGAAGCGGAGACCTCAAAAGTCGTTTTTCGAGGATGTATCTAAGGGGGCGAGCGTCGTTAAGGGGTTGGAAAAGAGGATAAACAAGGAAGCCCCGGATCGCGCTGTTTGTTGAAAATCTAGTCCATTTCCTATTACGTAAAAGCGAAGCCGCTTCCTGAGCGAAAAGTGGCTTCGGCAGCGAGAGAGAGGGAGAACGGGAAGAAAAAAAAGCGCTTGAAAGATGATGATGCGCGCTGCGCGATTGAAATGAAAGCTCTTCTCCAAAAAAGAGATTTACTGCCGCCCGGCATGCGAAAATGCTTTTTTCCTATTGAACTATATATCATCGGAGGGTTTCACGGGGATGGCTGATCTAATGATTCGACATTCCGCTTTGTGAAAAAGTGGAACGCGAAGAGGTCTTTTTGTGCCGGGAATTACAAGCGATCGAAATTTCTTGCTAAGTTATATTTTCGCCGGGAAGAGCGGTAGTGCAAAAGGTGATCGATTTTCGGAATTAATGGAAAAAGTTTCGGTGGATTAACCAATGTCTGTGTCTGAAGCGTGCCGCTTGGGCATGGAACGCGTTAATGCTTTCTGAAATACGCGGTGGAGTTGGACGAGGTGGACTTGTTGTGTTCGGTAAAAAGAGGGCTCGAGCATTGCGATGTTACGCTCATAAATATGTGAATATGTTACTTTGGCTTCCGTAGAGTTCTGGAAACATTCTAGCAAATTCTTTCGAATCAGAGCATTCGCTTTTGGTCGTGGTAAAAAGAAGACATGGAAAAATTCTTCACAATCTTTCTTGATATGATTGCATAAAAATTCGGAAGGTGAGGGAATGACTTAAACTTTTATTCTTTAATTTTTCCGATTTTTTAATTAATTTTCGATATCCAAAACCCGCAGGAAAGCAAGAGTGTATTATACAATGAGAATAATTTGATATTTAGGTTTTCAGAAGATATTTGACCTTAATTCCCTTGAAATAAATATACTCTGGACCTGGATAATTTTTGTACTTTTTTTCAGACCCATATGCTTGTTCGTAATAGTTATTAATTCCTTCACAACAGTTTGGAAGATTAGTAGGACGAAGTTTCCTAAAGATATCCGTACATTAATTTCTTTCAAATCATCATTTTGATGGCGGAAAGAAAGAAAGATACATGCCTATACACTTGCTACCAAGAAGACCTACCTTATCTGATCATTAAAATTGTACGAAAAGAACAAGATGGAAGTCTAACATTCATTTCTAAATTCTCTTATTTATGAAGTGAAATATACGAGTACCCATTGACTCAAGCACGATTTGAGCATGAGGACATCTGGCTAAACAAAATTCTTCTTTCAAAGTTTGATTCCCCAATTCTAATTTCAACCGATTCCTATTCTATTGAAGAATTCTATTTTTGAAGAAACTTATATTTTCCGGCGGAACTAGAAATCTCTCGCTGCTGAGATGAAGACCAAAAAAAATTCCTTCAGAGATCAATGTCCGGAATCTGCAGTTTCGGTTCCTAGCGACCATAATACACAAACGACCAAAGTAGAACTATGCGTTTTCTCTTAACTTAAAGACCGAGTTTTGAATAGGAAACTTGCTCAGTAGTTGTTTGTATCCGCTTCCATCCCTAGCGAAGAACGTTTGTCTTCAGATGACAAAGTATTCGGTTGAAAAGAAAATTTTCCTTGGCGATATGTACGCAAAAAGGAAAAGGTGTGTTCGTGTCATAAATTTTCTCGGTTCTCTCGTTCCCTGCAAATCGACGTTCTGCGGCTTCAGACGCAGTTACCCATGCATTCAGATCATTACCGGGCGAAGTAAGATTCTGTGCAGGGCACGTTTTGTCATGGGAGATGATGGATGTCTCTCTAGGAACGATAAGCCGAAAGAAATATTATACAAATTTCTGCTCGCACCCTGTTGTTTCCGAAAACACCAGAGGACGCTCTTGCGGTTGGCCTCGTTCGAGGAAAAGGTATTCGCTGAGCTGATTCCAGCATTCCAAGATTCTGTGACTGACGTAAATTCACGAAAATGAAAATAAATTTCCGTTATTTCAGAATCTGATCAGGAAATTAAATGGAAAACACAAAGTCGTCAATTATTTGCACTTTTATTACTATTTTAAGTCCTATTTTAATCCTATCAATTATTAATATAATTTATTTTTGTTCGTAATTTGTTTCCTGTACTTAATCTGTCGCATCACCGAGTTAAATTTATTTAGAAAATGCATTCCATTCACAATAATAAACTGAGATGACAATCATGAAATTGCAGGTATTTTATAGCTAAGGCGATGCGGAAGTTACGAACTCTTGTAAGCACACATTTAGAACAACAATGCTTAGTTTCAATAAATAAGCATTTTTGTACTTTGTACAAGAATTTTCTAAACATACAGAGGGAAGTAAAGAAAATTGAACATTGCACATGAACAATGTACTGGTATGACTGGTATAAAATCAAAAGAATAAACGGAAGTCTAGCGAGACTGGAAATTGAACCCGGATCTCCAGTTCCACAGGCAGATACCCTTAAGCAAATATATATTATGTAAATTTAATCCCTGTATATTCTTGGGTAATTATTTTCCCTTCGAAATAAAAGTTTTCAGTACTTTTTCTCTGCTTATCGAAACATATTGAGGTAAAGAAAACAGAACTATCAAATATCAAAATGGGAGAACTGTTTTTCGAGCCAAAGCTGACATTGGAATTGAAAAAATTTCATCCCAAAAATTGACAAGCTTTTCAATGTGTATATGCAAGGAATAGTAAATGTGCCAATTACATAAATACGAAGGAGCTTAAAGTAAGGATTATAGTAAATAAGGATTATAATAAAATGAATGCGATTCAAACATCTCTCACAGACCTCTACTCCTAATTAAAATTTGCATTATTTACATTCCTGCCGGCTACATTAAAATACACCGATGGAAAAGCGGAAAAACTTCGTTGAAGTAATCCCCATGGAAACTTCCAGTTCAGTGAACCATAATAATGTTAGTTACATTCTATTTTCCATTGATTTTTGATTGATATTGGACGTCCACGAACAACATAGGAATGGGATAAATACGACACTCGCGCCATATTTTTCTCCGATATTTTTCGCCACCGAAGCGTAGCTTTGGAAAGGAAAGATGAAATTGAGAAGATACGCGAATAATTCCGCTGGAGCTGGTCCACAGAAGTATCACTTTCCCAAAACGAAACACCGTGCAAAAACATTTCGGTTTTCTTTTCGTCCGCCATGGGCGCCTCCGACTTTCGGCCATAGTACCGCCTATTCATCAAACGAGTTTAATCAGTTTTTAGCTTCCTCTTCATGGACCATATCAACGCTACAGTCCCCTGATCAAAACGCATTCAAGTCTCAATACCTCCAACTATTTCTGCAGTAACTTCACAGCGGAAAGAAAATAGGGACATTTTTATCGGCAGTTACATCGGGACAATCCACATATTTTCGGTATCTCAATAGACTCCCTTCTCCCAGATATAGAGAAAAAAGCACCGCGAGAGATAAATGCCATCCCAAACAAAGGAGAAGTAGCATTTTCTTGGCCGGAACGTCAGCCGTGTGGAAATTATCGGCGCGGAGCAATACTTCCGGAAAAAAATCCGCCCCGAAAATTCTAGAAACGAAAACAAAAACTTCGATAGATAAGCCGTTGAATCGATATAGGTAACTTTATTTCCCAGGATTGCAATAACTGTCATCCTTTAAAGGCCGTAAAGGTTTCAGGCCCCGAATACACATTCGGAAGAAGGATTTCGGCTGAGGAACGGAAAAAACTTAGATAAATAAACGCTTCGACTTGGAATTTATCTGGGGTAATTCATGTATACTCTACCCTTTTACTGCGATGGGCTAAATTTTCCATTAAAAACGGACATATCTTCTCCAAGAGAAGATTAAACGTCAGCGGAGCGTCGAAGGCCCCGCTTGCCGAGAACGAAGTCGTAAACATAGATGGAATAAATCTTCCCAAACGATAAAATTGATGGTTCGTCAGGACTTGCAATATATCCGACTCAGATGCTGACAAGGGCCATTCTCTCTGACGCCCCACTTCGACGAAAGATTCGAAGAAATAAAACCTGAGTGCCAAGCTGAAGTAACTGGGGTAAACAATCCTCCTCCGTCACTCTAGTAACCTCATTCTTCTTCCTATCAACGCCCACAACCATTCCATCTCCAAACTCATAAAGGGTTCTGCTGAGTTAGAAGATGAATGCACTTACACTAAACGATTTAGTCGGAAGGGAGAAAAAGTTCACGGTAAGAACCTAAACCACTTGGTAGCATAATTGTGGAGATGGATTTCGGAAGAAATAATGAATTACTTATTTAAAACGAATGAAAATCTAAAACTGATATTACGAGCACTTTTGAGCACGTAAAGGAGTGTTCTACATCAAGGCATTTCCAATTTCTTGTATTTCCCAAGGTATCTCTCTTTCCTTAGCTACACGAAAACTCATTTCTACTTACATATTANAATCACAGAGACCAACGAAGGGATTTAATTCGACCACCTCACTCGAGATACGTAAAAGTATATTCCTGCCGACAGAATTGTTATCACTGAAGAGGGAATCCGCCGCAAGTGGAGAATATCAAAAGAGGTCCGTGACGCCAGGAAGGTTGGGAATCATATATATATCGTGGCTGAAAATTATAGGAGCAATGTTTGGTTTGTACGTTTTGTTGCAGAATTTACTTGTGCACAGTTAGCCGTACATTAGCAATACATAGCCTTTGAATAAATAAGATAACTCTATACCAAAGAGTAAAATCAGGTAATGTTTTCTTTATTTTCCTTTGTAAGTACAGTTTGCATGGTATTTGGGACAAAGGGTATCCTAAGTTAAGAATTTTTTGACGCGATAGAGAAAAATTGGGGTCATCATTGGATTTAAATGCCAAATGTTTGTCGAATCGAACTCAACGAAAATTGTGCTCCTCAGTATTACCCAACGACATTAGTCTATCTTTCCCACGTCCCTCACTTGCATCTTAAATAATTTTTTCAAGCAATCCATTCCCTCTCATTACCTAACCTGCTTATTAATTCAACCTTTGCTGTGTTCTTTCGATCGACATTCTCATATCTCCACCACCTCCACTTCTTTTCGTTTCTTTCTATATCAACCAAATTTTTTGTATCCGTTCTACACTACTCTCGTGTCAAAAATCCCTCCCTTTTCCGTTCTTCTTTCTGAAGACAAACGATCTCCTTCTAAAGTTGAACGTTTCACAACCGGGATGTAAAGAAAACCAGATTAATGATTGTACAACTTTGCTTCTCAGTCTATTTTGTAAGAAATTGAAACAAAGAGGTAAATCACAGTTATTTTGGGTATTTACTTAGCACGAAAATTTTTTTTCAAATAAGTCCGTTTATACATAGTATTTTTTTAATAAATGAGAACTAATATCCCCTGCCACACGCCGGAAGGCGGCTTGCAGGGTACTTATGTAGATGTAGATGTAATACATATCTTCAATTAGTCATGTGTACCACTGTTACACCTGAAAAAGATGGTTAAGGATATATAAAAGAAAAATCAATAAAATCGCAGCAAGTCGTGAGAATAATGGTTTAAGTTAGAAGCATGATCCATGTTTCCATTAAAAATCCTGCACATGAGTTAACTTTTGGGATGAAAATTCGTGCGACCAAAGTATCAGAACAATATCTCAAGGATTATTTTACATTCTATTATCGAAGCACTGTCATTTTGAAGAGAAGTAACTCTAAAATTTCCTCCAACTAAACCTTTTTCCATACGCAATGGGGAGTTACTTTCGACTTACGAAAAATGTCGTTTCTACGATCTTCAGAAAGCTTTCCAACCAACCTTGGCGTTAATTTAAATCATTGTAAATCGTTATTATCCGAGAAAATAGATTTCTCGATTCGATTGGTCGCTTCCGGCGTCGATAGAATCGGAGAAACGTTTACATAGGAAGCGGGATCGATGGAATTCTGCGTACACAACGCGAAAAGTATCAATCGAGGCAATTATGAAAACCCGATTTATAAATATTCCTGGAGAGAGAGAGTAATAAACTCCGAGGGCGTGCGAGAATTCCAATAGCGTTCGGGAGAGATTATTTTCCCTCGTTCTGCGGAAACAATTTTCGCGTGCGGTGTATACACGGCGAGGAAATAAATTCAGCAGAGGCCCGTCAATTCCTCGTGGGGAAAGGCACTGAGAAGGCATCGCAATATAAATTCGACTCTCAGTGCAAGGGCCTCGTGAGGAATTGCTCTGGACGTGGATTTTTGGACCCTCTGTATGACCGGAACCCAACTCCATTCCCAGCGCTCAAAGAAACATCGGAATTCTCTCCGGAAAAAAAGGAATTCCCGCCGGTCAGCTCACACAAGAGACTGATACAAAACGACCCGCAGGAATGAAAAGCAATCGCATTTGAAATATACGGCGACTTTTTGCTTAATTTTCCGTGGAATCACGTCCTCTTGGACGACGATACGCGATCGAGGGTTGATATATTTCTGGCGGTCCGTGGGTTTCAATGAGGAAAAGCATCAGGCTCTGCGTCAAATTTGCTTCAAATTTCGAACCGCCTTCGATCTGAGGCTGATTTTAAACGCTGATGCTGAGCCATTGGCGACGTTTCCAGCCTTCGCTCGCTTAGATTTTTACATAAATTTTACTCACGAGTTCCTTCAGAGAAGTAAGTTTCATAGGCCAAACTATCTCAATTTAAAATCTATGGAGAAGGTCGAGATATTGTGGAATTGGCAGTACATGAAGGAGAAAGACGTCTACTTTTCCACGCAAATTTATTTTGGGAGATGACCGGTTTCAGCAAGTGGAAGCCATCTTCAGATCTCATCAACTCTTAATTTAACTCGTTTTTATATCTTTATATATTTTCTGCAGCAATAACATTTCTTGAAATATATAAATTATAATACAGCTACCGTTTCCTTGTCAGCTCTAAATTAACTAAACTGATCGTTGAAATCAATCATAAGGTTAGTCCGTGAATTTCTCAGTAAATGACCTTAGGATTACACAGAGCGAAACAAGTCATTTCAGTCCATTATAACTTTAAAATTAATATGTTGCGGCTTAACTAAGTGGAACGCCATGACATCACGGAAGTAAAATAAAACTTTGTAAGTTTCGCAGCTTGATTTATTTTTACGACCGGTTACAGCATAATCTGAAGATGGCCTGATTAGGCTGAAACCGGTCGTGAAAATAAACCAAGCTGTGGAACTTACAAATTTTTATTTTACTTCCATTATAACTGTTTAATTATTTGGACATACGGTGAATGTAATTAATAAATTCAATAATGTAAAGTAAACATTAGAACGTAAGGAAATAATTTTGGGGATGTAAAATCCATAAATCTACATTTTGATATAGATTGATGATAATTTGGTATTTTTTTCCTGCTTCGATACATCAACTTGAGGTTACATTCGATCTAAATTTCCACGTTTATTAACTAGTTTAGAACGATAAGGTTCTCGCAGAAAAAAATAAGTACAATAATACCTCTATTTACTAAAGCAATTGTTACAACGAAAAACAATAGAGTATAATAATCTATTTCACTACATTTGGGTTAAGATAGTACAATTTTACGTAATAATAAATGGAGCATATATTATATATTGGCAACATTTTTACATAAACTGGGGCAATTTTCAATAATGGGGGGGAGTAATATAAAACCAACATAAATTACCGCGTCCGTGGTATTTCCGAGCATATCCAACGACGTTAGTCTCAAAAAACTCGCACTTGCAGCGGTTAAATACATAGAAACCCAACGAATAGCGGCCACTTTCCGAAAAAAAACTTTTTTTTTCGCCTTAGAAGACCCAACATGTAATGGAAATAAATCACAGAGACCAACGAAGGGATTTAATTCGACCACCTCACTCGAGATACGTAAAAGTATATTCCTGCCGACAGAATTGTTATCACTGAAGAGGGAATCCGCCGCAAGTGGAGAATATCAAAAGAGGTCCGTGACGCCAGGAAGGTTGGGAATCACGGCGCTAGGAGGAACCCACACATTCGCAACATGTTCCATCTTTCGCGAGCACCCTTGCCACTGCTTCCTTTGACCTCTTCCCTCATCCTCCACTTCCCGATTCCATCCGGGCTATCGACCGAAAGAATTGATTTGTGGAGAGTGTAGGATTGTCCAATAAGGAAATGGGTCGCTTGCCTCTCTCCCCATCGCCACTCACGCCTCACCATCGCCCCTTTTCATCCTTTACATTCCCCCGCCCACTTCTCGTTCCTTCCCGAATCTCCCTATGTTTTGTGTTCCCTCTCTAAACGTAGACGGATTCAACCGTTTTCTTTTCGGCTTCATTTTTTCCTCTTTCACAGTTTCCCCTCTTTTATCGCCGATTTCCCCCATTCGACCGATTCCCTTACGTTTTCCCTCCGACATTACCGGTCATCTTATTCCCATCACGAGGATACCCTTAAATTTTCCCTCTCAGTTGTCGTGGAATAATTCCCTTTCGTGCTCAGCTGCCTTCCTTCCGATGTGTCTATTTTCTCTCCACGCTTTTTTGAGTATTAAATCCCGAACTCCTTTCTTAAATGTTTTTCTATTGTACTTGCGTTCCATTCGATCCTTAATCCGAGATTTTTTTTGGAATTGCCTCACCCGCTCCAATGAATTTTTCCTTTCCAATGTGTCATCCCTTTGAAATTTTTCTTTATCTTCTCTGAATTCATTTTCCTAAATAACAAAGAGATCTATTAACTCCATCAACAAAACCACTGACCAATTCTCCATCGTCGACATTTTTTAGCATTCGTTTACAAATTCTACAGAAGGATAGTGCTTTCTCTTGCCTCTCTACAAATCTTTAGCTCATAATTTAAATTATTTCCCAGAAATAACTTACAACACATTTACTGTTTCATCCCAGCTTTATAACTTCTATAATTATATATTATAGAGAAATAAAGCTGGGATATTAATTAAGATAATTTAAATAGTTCATTATGTCGTTTCGCATTTAAAGGCTTCATAATTTTTGATTATTTACTCTCCCAAAACGTTTATGACAATTTCATTAATCCTTTTCCATTGCTATACCGTCATCTTTAAATGCTTTAAATGCCATTAGAGTTGAAAAATTTCAAATTATTGTTTTATTTTCTGAAGTTTTTTCTGAATTCAGTTACGAGTATTTATCACAGCCAGTTCACTTCGACAAGTTGATATACGTAAGTTTCTACTTTTCGGTAGGTTCATGGACCTTAATATTCCCTACTCAACGCCATTTCGTCATTTTATTGGTTACTTCAACCAGCCAGTTGATACAGCACCCAAATCAGAAACGATAGATTGTCCACGAAATTTTTGTGCGGGGTGAGGAAGCCCTAACATTTCTAGACCTATATTTCATTAATTAATAACGAACAATGTATTTTTGACTATATAATACTTTATCGAGCAGAAGAAGTTAGCTGTCATAATATTATAATTTATCAATCCACATTATCCCGGGTTTCGAATATAAAATATGAGCTAAACTTACTTTAATGCGACAAATATTTATTGCGCATTGAAAACAACACTGAGATTTCTCATATTTACGTCATTTCTTTCTTTCGCCTTCATAAACCCTTTCCCACTTCTTTAATTTGATCCTCTGATACTTTTCCTTTTGCATTCTTTCGCCCAACGGCTTCGATGTTCCCGAACTGTACCGCATTCAGACCCTCTCGTCCTCTTTTCTCGCCAAATCTCTTGAATTCCTCTCCACATATTCCACGTCGATGCGGATTCAGTCCGCTTCTTTAACTTCCTTGTTTTTGGTTTTTCTCTGGGAGCCAATTTTAAATGAAAGAATCCTCTCTTTTAGTCTTCCGGATATCTTAGGAAGTACTTCAGCGGTGTAAATTGAAAGTTAGTATGTACTGCAGATGTCGGGTTAATATAGTTGAGTAGTAGAAAAAATTATTTTTTCGCGCTTATTTCACTTCTTGAATGGTTTTTGGTAAGGCCAACATTTCAAGGAATAAAACTGACTTCAGCGCTGAATGAAGTACAAGGAAAGAAGTGACGCATGACTAGCTGATTTCAATTTAGGAAATATTATTCAACGATATAAAGTAATACTACCACTAAGATACAAATTTGCGCCCAATTGACATTAAATGTATAATGCATGTATTGATAAAGAAGGCAGTTTCGAACACTTGAAGGACACTAACTCCGGTACTCAAAGTTAAAAAATAAAATTTGATGCAGCTCTATGAGCTAAGAGCAGAAGATTGACCTAATTGCACCGAGTAAATTCATATATAAGTGTTCTACATTTCAGTAGGTTCATACGCCTCAATATTTACTACTCAATACCACTTCTTTTGCTTTCTGGTAACTCTCCCCACCCTTTATGTCAATTAACAAAAGGGTGGGATAATAGAATAACTGTATACATATATACTATAATGAAGTGACACAGGTGTTCTAACTTTCGGTAGATTCATGTGCGCTAATGTTTCCTAAAAATAAAGCAAAATACTAACGATAGAATAATTATGCCTGATATGTACCACATGATACGCTAAAACAATAAGTTACAATCAAAACAATTATTTTAATTTGTAGATCGTATCTGTAGTGATCAGTGATTAACGTTCTGAACGAACCATCAAAGCTTCCAACACTCCTCATCTTTGGGTGGAAGTAGCGTTAGGATGGACTTTTAGAAAAGGTTTGTTTTCACAAAAATAAAATTTGAAAATTTTCAGCTTCTTAGTCGTTGCGAAGAAATGTTACCTATAGGACAGAGCTATTTTATCAACCGCATAAGGAAAAAAATTTCAAAAATAAACCTTGAAATCTCGATCCTATTCATCATATGTAGAGAACAGTGGAGAGTCAAAAAATAACTAAATATACATACATATACATGCACATGTCTTTGTGTCTAGCACCTCGGGGAGATCCATATACCATAATTTGCGAATTCAAAGGTAACGTCCGCCGACTCTTCCTTCTTTCACTCAGTGAAATTAAACGAACAATTTTAAACGAAGCTCCACCGCGAGGCAGGGTTGAATTCTTTTCCTTCTCTTGTTCGGAACACGTTCGCATTGCGGGAGTCGTCTTTTTTCCCCTCAGACAAACCGCTACGTTCGAAAACGAGCAGTCGGATTCCAAATTGCGGATCAAAGAGGAACAAAGAGGGAAAGTAGTGGTATTAGAGCGCAGAAAATATAGAGGCGCCAGAATGTGCGAGGGCGACTAAATATGACTGATTGTCCGGGATTACGTCGCTTATCCCGTTATATCTGATGAAGTAACTATTGACGCGTCCGTCCTCTCCGAATGCCGATTCGTTAGCTCTGAATTTTCGCGAACCGTAGATTTACAATAGTTGATTACGGAACAAAGTAGATGGGGTGATTAACAAGTCTCCACGGTAAATGTTTCGTTAGGAGATCCATCACACGCTTTTGAAACCAAAGCTGGTACTTTTTTCAATTTCCAGCAACTTCTTATATCCATAAACTCTACTTTTTTCACCCCCGCATATTTTCAGACGCTTAACTAATTTTCTTTTGGGATTAATGATCATCGACGGTGTGCTAGATGGAAGAGATGTTTAATATTTTAAATATTTTTTTTAATATTGCGAATGCAAAAAGTTATTTATTTGTGCACATCCAGAATTATCAGAAAAAAATAATAATGTTTCCTCGAAAATCTATTTGTAAATAAACTAAACAAAATTACAAAGAATTCTATAGTTCTTCAAAAAGGTTTATATAATTTAATACTATGTGGTGCTTGAGAAATGCAAAAATTAGGGCTCTGGAGTCTTCATCGAGCCTTTAAAAACTCATATTACTAACACATGTGCAAAAATGCTTTTGATAACGCTCAAATAATTGCCAACAAATATTAAAGTACTTATGACTGAGCTAGTTGTCGGAAGGAAGACATTTTGCGAAATATAGAAGTTTCGAATTAAAACAGCACTTTCACAACGAATCACCTATCTAGAAAAAAAGAACGAAATAATGGCAACATCTTCCAGATGATTCTTGAACTATTCGATAATTTAAGGTAAAAAAAATGTAAAACGTTTCTCAAGTATTAATCAAAAGCTTAATCAGTTAGGTACATGCACATCCCGCTCCCTCAAAACAAAACATCACTCAGGGTTTACCAGGTTTCGTGACATAACAGGATAATAATACCTGGTGCTACAGATATGTGTAATCTTCCTCGGAAATCGTCTCCATCCACCACAACACCATCATCCTCTATGATTTCCAAATACGTCCATTTCAAAGCCTTCCTAGGTACAGGGATAATACACGCCACGGCCCGTTCAGCTCTCTGAGAGATTGTCATTGAAGAAGAGGACATCAAATCTTCCACGCGAATTTCGACATCCCCTTAACACCACCCATTCGTCCCCGCGATTGAAAAGAGTATCGGGACAATCCCGCCCCAGATAACGCGTTCGTTAAGACAACTGATAGCGTGGGAGGGGACCCGGATGCCTCTAATCCACTCCTGTCGCCTCCGCTAAGCACATACTCGTTCCCAGCTCACCAATGCTGCCTTATTATTTGTTCTGCGAAAATGGACGATCGATGCGCACTTGTTTGTATCTGGGTCGAGGGATTTGCAGAGGGCGCGTGAGGCTAGGAGATTAGAACGGGAACACAAGGATAATCAGCTTACTTATCGAGCAGGAGTCGATCGCAGGGCACACACACGCAGCGGGGAGGTCGGCGGGAGGTCAGGGTGCCCGTGGTGGGGGCGATGTCCAAATGAGTCTGGCGAACTTTTCTCCCCCCCTCTCTATGTCCCAAATTCAACCAAATACAACCCTTGATCCTCGAGGGGCTTTGGTAATTCCAACCTCCGCCATCCCATTAGGTCCCGACGAAGGTAGATTCCACGAGCCTGTGCCACTGTGTTGCCTTCCTATTCTTCATCCCCCTCCCGTTCCGCATCCCTCACAGATTCATCTATTCCTAGGCGGCCCATTCTGTCCCCTTGATTCCCCGCCGTATTAGCCGGGAATAAAATCCTTTTGTCTTTCTGATGCTGGGATCATTTGGGCCCCCTCACCTCACCTGCTGTCGTTTCGAAATAGCAGACTTCAAAATGGAGGTCGAAATGCCCAACGAAAAGGGAGGACAGCGCGGTGAGCTGTAAATTTATCGCACGAAATTTTCGTCCTGAGGATGAATGAAGAAACTGAGTCTCCAGGAAAGTGCAGGATTGGTTCCCGAGCGCTTAAGGGATGAATGGGTTACTAGAAACTTATCATAACCTTTACAAGGGAATATCAAATGAAAAAAAAGGATCATGATACAAATGATGGGATTATAAGACGGGATGAGTGGTTTTATTAACAAGAACAGGTATTTCTTCTTTAGCAATTTAAATGCACCGATGCTGTATTCAGCAAGTGATTCAGGGAAGTGATTGCCAGAACAGATAGTTACTTCTGGTCATTTTTCCATCGTAGTATTAGAGAAGCTAATAGCAATTAAGGTGCCAGAATATTATCGGGTTTTTACACCCCCTGCCACGCGCCGTTGGCGGGTTGCGGGGTTTAAATGTAAATGTCTACCAATTGTATATTTTTAGACGAAAGAGATGACGGTGTAACTCCAGTTAACTACGAACGCCAACTCTGAGAGAAATTGATTACGCATTATAAGTAAATTCCTTCCTTACTTTTTATGAAAGCACTTCGACTGCTAGGGTTATTTAGCACCATATGGGCCTCCAACAGAGATTCGAACCCGGGACCGCTTTCACTAGATGAGAACGTGTTACCAACTTAGCTAAACAGATATATTAACAAGGTTAATTTTAATCGCAGTGCATTAGGGAAACTAACAGACCAAGTTAGATGGGGTGATGGAGTTAATATAGCCACGGCCATTCGCTACCGATTATTTGCGAGGTAATTGTAGAAACATGAAAGGTAAAAACGTAGATTTCTTTTTACGTAATGGATTTTCATGGTATAACCATAGAGTAAGATTACTCCATGGTATAACTCAATGAATTCTTACCATTAAAAACTTAATATAAATATGTAGTATAAATAATTAATTAATCATTAATAAACCATTTAATATAAATATTTCTTCATAAATAGGAAATGTAATTCTATAAATAACTTTGTTTACTAATGTTGTTTGTTTGTTTACGTAGGCCAATTTTCTTGTTCAGTTGAGTATAAGGCGGCGTGGGCATAATTTTCTGAGTGCGACTTAGAGATTTGACCTTCATTGATTTATATAATTCACAAATTATTTTTTTTCTTTATTATTATTTTTTCTGAAACAGAATATTTTAATTCCCTTTTCTCCAGTGAAACACATTACAAATAAATATACATTTATATACAATGTCGTTACAATACACACGAGAGATGAAAAAAGTTTGACAGGCCTCATTTGAAAAGTTCCATTCATTACATCAGCTGCGCCCAGCTGCTCTGTATGTGTACCTACTTCTCATATTTCAAACCATTAAATTTAGTACTCCCATAAAATAGTCATAAAATTGTACTGTCGCAAACATCGTAACGGCGCTACATCTAATAGACCTGGTAAAAAAATTGATACGTAGGCCATTCTGAAATCCTAACAAAATAACAACAGGATAGAAACGTGACGTGGTATCTATTAAACAATGGCAACGCAGTTCCGTGCAACGACAACGCGAAGGTATGAATCAAATGACATTTGTCAAAGTCGAATCCTTACTACGACCTCGCTTAAAAGATCCGATGTATGACGAGCTTAATCGCATAATCACGTCGTGTCGGAAGGGGATGAGAATCGCTTAAGGCTGTTAATTGGATCCCAGGACGAACAGTCCTGAACTGATTCACATCTCGGCTTAATCTACCTGTTTTATTTCAAGATTATTTCCTCTCCTTCATCATTAAGTTCGTGGTATCCGTAAGTCAACGATAATTGAAGGCTTAAGTCATTCTTTCCTGTCGTCGGTACACAAATAAGGTTAGAGAAGTAACGCTACAGTATTCAACTCATTATTAATTTGCTGTTCACATCATTCATAATATTTTTTGTATGGTCTACCAGCAACTGAGGGTATAATGCTGAGAAAATCAAGAGTAAAGTACCTCACTCCCCATCTTGACTAGTAGCCTAATCCCTTCTGCAATGCTTTTCGTCGGATTCTACCGCACTTCGAGATGATGACTGTTCAGACAAGGTAACTTAGGGAAGCGAACCTATGCTATGGGTGCCCAAAGTTGTATACTAGAGAATTTTTGGGCTCGCGGAACTTTGATGTCATGATCTTTATTATGTTAGATATGCGGATTCATTAGTAACAATTATCAACAATGATTTAGATAAATAACAACATATTAATCTCATAGCTGACGTTATAAAGTAGATGATATAAAAACATAAATCTATGGTTTGGCACCTGATTGGCACACAGATCCTTTGTCTTTGTCAAAAATGCTTCTCCTGTCACTAAAGATTCGTTATCCTTCAGGATCTATTCTTTCGTCATGCCTAGCTTGTACTTTGGTAAGTACATTGTAAGTAATTTTTTCGAAAAAAACAGTACATATTTTAGCTGATTTTTATAAAGATAGCGAAAGGAAATCAGCATCTTTAATTTCAGTGAGGAAAGACGAAATTTCTTCGACAACCACGATTATTACACTAATTATAAAATAGTATTTAAGGTGACAAGTTAATTTAAATTTAAGAAGTCCAATTTTTCATGAGAATGGATGAAAAATCGCCTATACTTTTTCCGTTGAGTACCAACATAATCAGTCCACTCATGGAAAATGCATTGACATGGAACACATGGAACAACATTATCATGCGAAAAACAACTTCGATATTTAATGACTTCGAAAGGTATGGAATACAAATATGACATACCAAGTAATGAAATGGTTTTTAAACCTTGCGCTGTGGCCTCTAAATGAGAAATTTCACCAATACTGAATTCGATCATGGAGCAAATTGAATTTTAATCTCACGAAATTCAATCGACCTTGTACAGTAAACTTAATGACGAATCATTTCCTCCTAATAAAGTCAATGCAATTCACCTACTCCTTAGATCAATCAACACCGAAACTAATCAGATCCACTTAAATGTGGGTGATTCTACCATGAATTAATTTTTCATTGCGAATTAAGTAAAACTCAGAGTAAGGAGGCAGAAATAGCAATATATGTTTGGTTATACCGTTAAAATTTTACAGGAACATTTATCAACTCATGGGTGTATTATTCGCGGAGAATCTTCCTTAAAGGACCGATCCCTCATCTTTTAGATTTTCTGCAGACGTCAAAGATATCTCGGATTCCGCCTACTTTTCGCTGATGTTACACAAATGCCCCATTTGACTGTTTAATAAGAAAAGACCGAAAAAGGAACGGTTTAGATTACGTCTCGCCATCGCATCTACACAGTGTAGACGTTCCGTTACTTTTGCTTCCCTCCCTAATTTGCATCCGCCTTATTCCAACCCGAAATCCCTCCCCCATCCCTTTCAACCCCCAAACTCATTTCCCTTCAAAATCCTAAAACTCCTTCCCTTAGGCCGCCCCTCCTTCTCGAATCAGAAGGATCGAATCGGTCCGAAAGGGCCTTTCTTTCTAATTCCCCCCTCGGTTTTGTATGACAAAGGAAATGGAATGAGATAAGAGAAACGCTTTGAAATATTTGAATGTTTGAGGCTCGCGTGTTTTTGGGAGGAAATTCGGAAAGAAACAAATAGAAAAACAAAGGGACCGACTATTAACGGAGATGAGAATGCAACTTCTTTTTGGGATGCGAAGAGTGGAGAAAACGTCCAATTGCGTTCGGCCAAGCTTCGCTCCTCTGTACGGAACGAGGGCTACGGACAAAGAGAAAGGAAATCCGGACCAGAATTGAGAGTCTAAAGGTATAATTCTGATATACATTGTAAGGGCTTCACCGAGTTTGCTGAACTGTAAAATGCCAATAACCTGGAAGTTTTCAGTTACGTAAATTACTATCCTGATTCATCTCTGAAATTGTGCATGCTAATTATTGTCAGTATCAGCTTTTTAACATTTCCGTAAACATTTTTGGTGTGAAGCTATAAAATAACTGCGTAAGAATATGAAGCAACTCCTACATCATTTCCAGAAAATGTTTTCAGTAAAAGTGGTAATTTATTCATTAGCATTTCCGCTAAAATTTTATCTCTTTTTTTACGTTGAAATGATAGGTTTTTAATAATATTTTCATTAAGATTCATTAAGATTTTAAGACAAAAGAATGCATGAATTGGGTACTTAGAATGAAGAATTTAATATAAGGTCTATATCTAGCGTAGCCTATTCATAGAACAAGTCGATTTCTAATTCGCTGTAAGAATTGTCGTTTTCTAATCTATAATCTAGAGCACATGCATGCAGATATATTTTATCTTGCCACAACACCAATAAATATTGCTCGTAAATAAGCATTATAGCATAAAGAGGAGACAAAAGACAAACTACCTCAATCCTCATATTGTCTAGTTGCCTCACTCCCTCAAAAAAACGTTTGCAGCTGATGACTTAACAGATAGCATTCCTCTAAAAAGAAAACTCCGCAGAGGCACTCCGGCAGCCAAGTGGGCACTCATTTCGACTTCGGTGAAAACGGTCCCGGGTTCGATTCCCGGTTACACGAAATGACCTAGGCTGTCCAAGCCGTTTTAACAATACTACTACTACTACAAAAACTCTGGAAATTCAGCTTCTCGGAAAATTTGACGAAGTACAAAACTGAATACCACAAAAAGGATACGTAAATACTTTCCAACCCAGAGTTTACACATTGCTATACAAGTTTATAGAGAAACAATACCTAACTATAACTTATATCTACGGAGGTTCAAAATGGGACCATCTACCAACAATTTCCGCGTTAAGTCCAAATAAATCCCTCTCGGGCGTAGGATAACGGATGTGTACCAGCAGCAAACCATTTTTCCACCGGCAGCTGACAACGACTCATTGCAGCGCGATTTCTTTCACCGACGATCGCTTGAGCAGCAGATAATAATTGCCCCAACGCAGTCCGGAAGCGACTAAAACTTGAGAAATACGACGAGTCGAGCGCTTAACAGCGTATGCACTGGTGACGGAGAGGATACTTCGCGGAAACCAGCCCTTTGGATTCATTAGGTAGATCTAGCGAGGAGATAATACTTATCAATGCTTATCGCGATCCGGCGCGATATATCAGTGCCGCTTCCTGTTGCTAAGCGACGGATTATAAACGCGGCTCTCAGTCGGACACTTTTCAACGTAACGAGATTGCTCCGAGGACGATAAAAATGGAGGCGTAAAAGGGGAGAGAGAGGAGAAAGGAATGAAAAAAATCAGGAGGGATTAAAAGGCGCAATGCATACAATTAGAAACAAGTACTGGGTGAAAGGCGTATGGTTTTCTGTCAATGCGCGAACGAGGTACATGGGCATGGTGGAGGACAAACAGGGAGAAGAAAGCAAAGGATTTAAGCTAGATGGGAATACATTTAATATACGTATATAATATAGATATGAATTCTGAATGAATGGATGGGTTTTGGTTTTAAGGTCTCCCTTGAAAGAGAAATACAAGCTTTTCATTCGGTTAAATTAAAAAAATAATAACACGAAATAGGATCAACTCCTTAATGCCCTAAAAGTTAGTAAAGTACTTTGACGAACGGATTCGGTAATATCAATGTCTTTTGGAGTAGCAAAAATATTTCGGCAAGTCTGTTACGCTCGATTCTTTCGTGCAGAATAGTGTTTTTTTCACCCGTCCATCACAAAATCACAGAAAATTTTCTCTGGTGTAATGCCTTACAGAACAAAATAAAATGTTAACACTTTACAGCATTCATTCTTTTGGAATAAAACAATCCATTAAGAAAATAAATATTTATCAGTTAGTCGGAGTATGACTAGCGAGTATAAAAACGGAACGTAGACAATAATTAAAAATTACGACGTTGCTGAATTCAACTTATTTCACTGAACCCACCCACTTCCTATTTTTGAGGATTTTAAAATTTTCAAATTCGATTTCGATAATTATATAATTAAGTTACTTGTCACCGATTATCTTATTCTGTAACATATAGTGGGACTTTAGTAATGTATGTAAGCATTGCCATGAAAGAGATTTTCAGAGGGGTTTCTCATACATATAGAGCAAATTCCCGGTAGACTACTAGTGTTCCCTTCAATTCATGCAAATCATATTTCAAAAAATTTCAAGTATGTATGCTACGTAAAATGTTTTAAAATGGTACCCACTTCCACCAGGTCATGCCCGTACTTGCAAATTTGTAATTATATTAATGTTAATAATTACGCAATGGATTATTCCTCAAAACGATAAGACATTAACTGAAAGTAATACACCGGCATCGGTGATGGCGCAATTAGCGTGCAAGTTTAGCATCGCCGAGGTCCCAGATTCGGATCCCCATCGGGCATGGAAACTCAACTTTTTCGTCCTGCGTTTGTCCAAAATTTTGAAGGGGATGAATGTGTATCACACAATGTCTAGTAATGATAATGACACAAGACGCAAGTTTCTCGCCGTTATTAACACCTACGTAAACTGTCGCCAGAGGGGTTAGTATCAAGCTAGCAATATTTCAAACGAGCAATTTCTAAGAGCAAGTGAAGAAATTTCTTGAAGAGCGCTGAAGCGCTCAACAGATTACGGCACAATCAACGTTGAGTACGATCGGCGAACCTTGGAATGTTTCTATGGAGGAACTAATCATCAGTCGTGCCCAAGGAATGAGACGTCCCCTAATTTAGCATCTCTGGGAGAGAGAGAGGGACGTAACAGGCATTTATGAGGAGAGACACACAAATGCAGATAAGGGGATGAAGCGATAATGCAGGAGGTTTAAAAGTCAGGGCAGAGCAGTCCCATTAAGGGGGAATGCAAATGTAACACGAAGCGTGAAGAGGCTGAGAGAGAAACATTAACGTCTTTGAGGAATTTTTCTCGGGCGATTTTCATTCGAGCTACTAGGTTTAATCCGCCGCGGTCCGTTTTTCATTTAAGTCGGATTGCCTTTTAATTCACGGGGGATGCGTTTTAATTTACGCCGTGCCGAAATACCATTAAAAATTGCATTCATAAATATGAGATGAATAATTCAGTTTTTTTAAATTCGCTCGTTTTTATTAAACTCGTTTCGTCCTCGCGAGATGGAGGATTAGATTCTCCTTGCATTATTAATCCAGATTGAAGGGGATTTGCGAATATAAGAGCGTTAGAGAACGCGAGTTCGAAGATATTGCTGTGGACGTGGTACACATTTCGTTATAAGTAACTTTAACAGTGACTGCCCCATTTCCAAGATCCAAACCTTAGTTTCTTTCTGGCAAAATTTCTACGTTTTTAATTTCTCCGTTAAAGGCTTTACTCGATTAAGGAGGGGGTGACAGCTATAATAATAGATTAATTTGCTGTATATGAACAACCGTAAAGTTTGATACACTGGCCCATCATTTAAATGAAACATTGCAGAAGAACTGACTAATCTTGGCCGAATTATTGAAACAGTGGAGAAGGTATAAAACCAATAAATACCCGATTCACCCAAAAACTTGACAAAAACCAAAAAATGACAAACGTTGAACAGTACTGGTGTTTACTGCTGTAATTTTGAGAAATAGTAAAACTGGGTTTTGTTTCAAGGAGGAGAAATATTCACGCTCATGATAAATCCTAACTGTACAGACTATCTGGATTTCAAGAATTACAGCATTAATTGCTCTTATTCTTTCTATGGTAACAAACTATCTATGCTTAAATATTTATTCTTGATCACGTAAAGCATAATTTGCTGCACTGACCACAGCTGCACCCTGAGGAAGAAGCCACTCTTACTTAAACTCAAAATAATGAAATAAAGGTATCAAAATTTTCCAAGTGATAACATTTTCTGTTGCTACACACATTTCACATTCCAACTTTAAACAATTAACAGCGAGACGGAGTGAAAGGAAATCGCACTAAATAAGCCCCTTCCGGAAGAAATCCGCACAGTTGGCCGCCCTGACTGCGTAAATACAGCAATGCGTTATCGAGCGACTCATAAAACACTGACAGTGACGGCTACGAATAAAAAATTAGGCAGTTAATTATTTCGGTGACTGATTTCGCAATTTCCTCTTTCGACAGCCATTAATTTAAGATTTCGACCAATATTTTAGGACGTCCGACGTTCATTTGCTTTTTATTAGCGACGCAGGGTACAAATACCGATCGAAAATTTCGTTGGACAATGTTTCCACTTTCGATACAAGTGTCACTGTTTACGAAGGTTTCTACTGATCAATGTTGAAGGAATTCATATGAATTTTATGGATCGATTATATTGACATAATTCTTCCAGCAGCAGGCACGAATTTAAATCTAAGAGTGTTTAATCTGTAATGCATTCTAAAGAATGTTTCTTAAAATTTATCAAAGACCTTCGAAGTATACAGTTGGAAATTTTACTATTATCTCAAATTGGATCAAACATATGTTTAATGAAAAAGTTCCTCGTTACTGGAGAAGCAATAATGACTAAAATTGAGAGCAATTAATATTTGAGTAAAACTGCACGAAATGGCCATCTTCAAAAGACTCAAAAGTTTGCAAGTCTTTCTAAATTAATTTTCATTGAATTATTTCAATGATTACATATTCATAAAATATCTTAAATATAATATTCTGAATTCTGAATAATATTCAGAAAATATCTAAAAATTTCAATCAAATTTGTCTCCTGTTTACAATAAAAATGCCAGGCTGCTCCAATTACACTTTCACAAACGTACAGCATTTAAAGTTGAACTCTTAATACTACCATGTAACCAATAGAAACATTCTGAAACAGTTTGTAGCTAAACAGGCAAAATATATAACATAAAACATTATATGTTGCTAATTGCTACTATAAAATACCACCCTATTTTTAATAACTATTCTGAAATTTCGCTAATATAGATATGACTTCGCAGATATTTGAAAATAAAATTATATAAAAGAAGCAACAACAAATATTATTTAGTTGCAAAGGGACACTTTTAAAAACGAAACGAATAAAATGTAAACACTTATACTCATTATTATCAAAAATTGAACAGTAATACCGGATGCAACACTTAAAATTACGGCATTTTCGGAAAGCATCTCATTGCTCCGTTATTCCAATCTCTAGGACCAACATCGCGGAAATTCATACTCCACCATCTTCCCAAATAGCCCTCGCGCATGGATTAAGCTCCTGACGGCCGTATTCATCTCACGGCGAAACCGGCGTCATGCCAATAAACAGACAACAGCTCTAATAACCATCACAATGCAGACCCCCGCGCCTACGCAACCCATCACGACAGGACGGAAGGACACACCGTCGAAAATTGCGAAGGCATTCTCCTCTTTCGCACACCGCCAGACAAGAGCACCGGTAAAAAAATGCATTCGACCAAAATGCACTCGATAACGCCAAAATTGCTTTGCCCGCGAAAAGAAACGTCCTCCCATATAACAGTCTGGATGCACAAAAGTGCTCCAAATTGCCGTGGGTGAAGAGTTGGAGGAAGGTAAGAGAGATGAGGTTCGTACACATTGTAATCCAAAATCTTTGTCACGTCCTTCCCCCCTCTGGGAGCGTTCCCAATTTTAGGAAATCCCTACTCTTTTACTGCCTTAACACTCTCTGGGGGCCCGGAGTGGGAGGACGACCCCAAATACGACGCACAAAATCACTTCCACAGCCCCCCACTCCTGCAAGAAAAAGTTTCCAGTGTCCCAGCCCCTTTTGACGCCTACCCTAGGCGCCACCTCTTCAAAACCGTTGTCCTCCTATCATTTGTATGGATTGTGTGACAGTCATTCTTCCCACGCCTTTGCCAAAGAGAAAAGGCCCTTGCCCATTCTATCCTTTCCGCCCTTCCGAACCCCCTTAACGGCCCTAAAAAGAATCTCTCAACCTTTTTCCCGCCCTTTCCCTCCCGCCCGGCCGCCATGAGCGCAGTAGTAGTTCCGTTTTACTCCGACGGAGGTCATCACCGTCTACTCCGCTCGATCTCCTGGCGGAGTCCGCCCGCCTTCGTGATTTGTGTTCGCTGGAAGACTGACAATCGCGCGAGGAATTGTGGGAAGGGAGGTTTTTGCTCCCCTCCGACGAGGTTGTGAATTCGGATGGATTATGGAGGGAAAACGTGTTCGCGCTTGGAATTGTGGGGGTTGCTAATGCCTTGAGCGAAGGTCAACTGAGTTTTTTTGGGTGAATTTGCGTTCCACTTGAATCAGACGGGGGTGGATATGTGTGTTATCTCGACCTGAGCCCCAGAAAAAATCTAGAAGTTCTGTTGGTCGATAAGGGAAAATTTTAATCTCCTTGTTGGTCCTCTAATGTAACGCTGCATGCGAAAGAAAATGTTAACAAATGTATTGTACACCCTTATAAAGAAAACGATGAGCGTAAACATGTCCAGAACAAATAACACAAAACATTTCCAGAAGTTAATCAAAACTTACGATGTTCCTTTCTAAATATCGTGCACGAGGTTTGCGCGTTAATCCAGCAAAACTAGGTCCCAGTTCCAAATCCTGGTTAAGACATTATTTGAGTTCATGTGTAATTACCATATACAGTTAATTATCTTCAATAGTCATGATTGTTCTCGTTGATAAATAGTTAATTAGCATCGATTAACTAAAGTTCGCTCTTCAAACATATGATTGTTGGTATCCGAGCAAAAGATTTCCACGGAAAAATTAATTCGAAAGGAGCAGTCGCCATTTAATAACGACATCAAAAGTAATATATGATGAATAAGTATATATAAGAATAAATAAGATAAATAATCATAAGATGAATCCTGTCACATATTTATTTACCCTCAATTTAGATCATCGCTGTGCGTACAAATTACGCGATTTCCCTAAAATGCTGAATACGTTAAACTTCGTCAACCAAAATGTGAGCTATTTGCTACAGAAACCAAAACAATTTAATTAATTCTATGCTATATGTTCGCGAATAATTTAAAGATTCTTCGGCGCCCACTACTTCCCTCATCAGCATGAGTGGAATTCAACCCCAAAAACTCTCATTTAATTCCTTGATGCCGTATATAAAGATCAACCCTGGCAGCAATCCAGGTGGAGATGCCTGGCATATTCGCCGGGATCTTTTCTTTAGCATTCTCTATGAGGAATTACAACGGACTTAATCATAGCATCCTAAAAGTAACCGAAACCTATTTGAAGAGTAATAAGCTTCGCTCAACTTGTAGAGAGCTGCTGTCAGCGGATCGCCAACCAACCGAAAGGACTGAAGAATAGCAAATTCTATATCATAGAACATAAAAGAATTTCCTTTGCAGAAAGTCTTCGATTTAAACCAGCTACTTTCTTACTGGTACATAAATATATCGTTAGCTTGTTCTAGAGGCGAAAGAAAACAATACTATTATGCTCACGTTACTAGGAAAGCCACAAACACTGATGTGCCAGAGATGTTTGGGAAAGATAGGGTTAAATATAAGTAATTAAAAGTCGATAGAGGAAAGGAAGGATAGAGGTGGGTCAAATATTGAGAGGAGGGGATTGATAAAGAGTTTTATTGAGGAAAGAATACAAGGGAAAAAGCAGAAGGGGAGACAGAGACAGAAGTTGTTAGATGATATAAAGGGTAGGGTGGGTTACCGGGAGATAATGGAAATGGCGATTGGTGGAGAATATTAGGGCACATGAACCTACCGAAAGGTAGAAAACTTATGATGACTACGAAAGCCATAAATAATGTAAAAGAACTCACTTAAATCGAAAGTAAATCTGCTTTTAAATAATCTTTACCGAGGAGTTAACTCGGCTAAAATTAGAATTCGATGGTAGCATTCATATTAGCAGTAGTAGTATTGTTAAAAGTGCTTCGACATCTTAGGTCATTTCGCACGTGGGCTTCCACCGGGAATCGAACCCGGGACCGCTTTCACCGAAGTTGAACGCGTTGCCCACTTGGCTATCCGGGAGCTTAGTTAGCATTCATGAAAGTAATACCTGTATATCGTAATACTGATACCTAACGAGTCAATACGGTAAGAACCTTATAGGCACATTCACTATCCTTGACTATCAAATCAGAAGAAAATCTCATGCTGACTTTAAGCTGATTATCGAGGCCTGATAAACCTGATCCATAGTCAAGACAGTTATGCGTGATACCATGTCGGAAAGTTGGATATTCGAACATAATCTAAAATGATTCGTGAAACTTATTGGAGAAACGGTTGAAGGCGAACGAAACACTTTCTTCGGAATACGTCGCTGAGTACTTCAGAAGCCTCTTCGTCTTAATCTGGTTTCGAACGCGCGACCTCAGCTAGCGAGCATCCTTCCAGACAGAGAGGTCGACAAACTCTCGATTAGCGCTCTCGAGTCGATGTAAAGCCGTCGTTGAAAAAACCACATTCCATCTACACTCTACTTAATTCTAAAAACTCAAACTCTGAGAAGACTATGGAATGACAGTGGAAGACACTATGGAATGATTAATGTTAAGACAAACCATGGAATGATTCCTCAAGTATGGATTTAATCGACGTAGGAAACTTACAATCCCTAGTGGATACACTAATTCCCAAACAAACAATAATATTAGCTATAGTGATACTAGCAATAGTAATGTTAAAAGTACTTCGGCAACTAAGGTAATTTCGCACAAATGGGCTCCCACTGGGAATCGAACCCGGGCCGCTTTCGCCGAAGTCGAACGCGCAGCCCACTTGGCTTTCAAGGAGCCCTATAGCTCTATTTTTGTAGGAATGTAAATAGCAACTCATTGCGGTAAATTCCTTCATTCAGCTCTTTTTGACGAAGACTTGACGAGGTGAATGAATACGAACACGAAATGATTTTTGTTTCCGGTTTCAAATCTAGTTTAACGCAAAATATTTGAAATAGCAGTGATTTATTCACCGATCCAAAATTTTAACAGGTTCAGCGTCTCATAAATACTGTGACTTCACATTATGTATAAAATATACACGTATATTTTGTATTGAGGATGGTGTAAAGTCAGTTTAGGAATATAGAGCAACATTCTTCTCACCTGACTCCGTTGTTCGTACACATAGTAATAATATCACCGATAGGAAGAATCTACCGTTAAGATTCCAACTTCGCCAAAGGAAGATCGAGCTTTTACTACACTATGTACGGATGCGTCTTCAGATTCTTAAGCCAGCATGCTCAGTTGTTAACGTTGGACATTATAATCAAATAGAAATATTCGTTAGATTAGATATTAATTAACTGATTTATAACCTGTATGATTATAGGCAATCACTTCTTTCAGCTACATATTCTGACGAGGCAAAAGAAAAAGTGAAAATCATAGGCAAGTTAGAATTTTTTTGCGTATTAACCGACACCCAGAAAAAAACATCTTGCTGAGCATCAAACTCATTCTTTTTTCCTTCCTGTATCAGTTAATGTAATTTTCATACTTCTCTGATATATCAAATTCCATTATGCTAAGGCTCTATATTCGTTAACAAAAATATCTCGCTCGCGATATTGTCATTTAACTGTATTGAAAGCAGAATTGACCACAATCGAGGTCCTTCCAGGAGATAATATGGGCAACACTTGACAGAAAACCGGTCCGGTAGCTAAAATTAACCTTATCGAAGCAGCAGTCGCTGGTAAAATGATTGTAAGCGGTTGCGAAGGCATCGTCCCAGAGGGAAAAGAAGAATTTAGGCGACGGTGGAAAGTCCGAGCTGAAGACCTACACGCTGCTCGGGAGCCACCTAGTTTCTAAGCAATTATTCATTCTATGGTGGAAAGTCGTGTTAAGAATGAGGAGCCACAAGATGCTCGCGAGCAACGTATGTTCTTAGCACCTCTTTGGCAAAGAGCCACCTGCAGCTCGCGAGCTATCGTTGTTCTTTCATTCGGCACTAATTGCATCGATTGGAAGAAGAATCCGTTAGGAATCCAAGATCGAGCTGCGATGAATAAATCCTCCCCAGTCGGGCCTACATCTCCGGCTTCCCCATTCACGGGGCGGCACGTCGGTTCAAATCACGGAGTGCACCTGCAGGAGAATCGCTCCCTTCTCCGACGCCCGCAGCACGACCTCCGATCGCTTCTCGAACGCCTTTCCCACCACGATCTTTAAAAGAAAAGCCATTTCCTGGCGACGCCGTCCCGTCACGCTTCACTTCCTTGCAGACTTTATTCCGACCCGCAGAAAATTCGCCAGGGCGAAAAAATTTCCCCATTAGATGAAATCTATTTTTTAAATTTTTTCCGAGGTTGGTCCCCGTCGGAAGCGATGGATTGGTGCCGAAGACCTTACGACTTCTTTTTCCCTCCGCGATCGTCGCTTCTTGTGGAAGAGATGCGCGGCGGGGCGTCCACGAAAATGGTGGAAGCTAACGGTAGCGGGAGGTGGTTCTCGAGCCAGTTGACTCGGGGCATTTTTCAAATTTCGGTTCGGATTGAATTGGGTGGGGACGATCATCGGCTCGTGTCGAAAGAATTTCCGAGCGAAATTCTAAAACGAAATGGGCCCTATCTAATGATGGTATTTTCTAAGTTATTCCAAGTGCCACGAAGCCGATTTCCTCATGAGAAAAGAAACTGCTCTACATAGAAAGCCTTTGGAAGTAATATCTAATGCATATCCTTCGAAACCTTCTTCCGCCACGGAACAGTTACGCGTTGAATTAAAATTTTCTGTACGCTAAATCACACCTTTATTAATCATGGTCTTACCATAAATTCAAATCGAAAAATACGAAAACACCGATTGTGACATAAAAAGATTTTTATTTTTGCTTGTAATTGCTATGGAATAAAATATACAGAGCAAATTTGACGTGAATTTATAAAAAATACCCATTGTTGGAAAATTCGCGGCACACCAAAATCTTCCTTGCGGCACACTAATGTAACGCGGTACATCGGTTGGGAAGCACTGTTCTAATGGAGTACCACAGCGTGGTTAAACTCAGCATATTAGCACGAAAACCTAAATAAAGTAAATTGAACGTATCATATCGATGAATTTCGTTTGTGAATAAACGCCATCTAATTTTAATATTTTCTCTGATATTATAATAGCCACACACTCGCCGAGTTTCCAACCAGGAAAGATAAACGATGGAGAGAGCGCCAGAAAAATTCCTTTTAATGGTGTATCTTCAACTGACTTGAACTGAGTGTCTTTTAACTTAACAGTTCTACAGAACTATCGACTTATAGTAGCTCTCGCGGAATAAATTGAACGGATCGCATCCATCGATTCCGTTCGAAAAAAAAAACGTAAAAACGTTGCACTTGTCCTTAAAGTACGCATTTTTATTTCGATAAATAAGAAATAAGGCAAAAACTTTTCATCGAAAACGTCGAAAATACGAAAGAAAAGTTTCTAACACATGATATTTTCATCGAGAACGATTCTCAAAATGATACATCCAAAGTGGGCGATAACGTTCCTAACCAAAGGAAATTACGTTTTTTGGTGTTAATATATTCATCACTTCTTTCAAACTAATTTCCTATCGTTGGTTGTGTACTACAGAATCGTCACAACAAATTCCATACATTCACCTTAATTTTTTCCTTGCAACAAAGTGTTTGTAAACAATACTTTCTCGAAATATCCGAAATTTTCCCCTCAGTTGGCATTTTCTTACGAAGCGCGCTGAAGATCCGAATGAAAATCTCCTCTCGATAGATTCACCGAGCGAGATTGTTACTCGCAACTTCCGAGAGGGTCAGGTGCCTAGTACGCTTGCGCTGCGGCGTGACAACTCCTCGTATCGGCGGCAGAGTTGTTGTTACACGCTACGCAAAGCGAAACGGTGAAACATGGAACAAGGGATGGATGAAGATCGTGCTACTTGCTGATATGAACCGTATCCAACAAGAGATGGAGAAAACACTGACTGGAAGGATCCAAAATGAAGATAACTGCGAACACCGTTTCAGCGCTATTTCACCTAGAGTACTACTGGCTGAAAATTTTTTGCTTTTGCCTCGCAAAAACATCAGCTCAAGAGGGTGTATGTGGGTTAAAACCAATTAAACACTACTTTTAACGTAATCCATTAGTCCGAAAACACGAAAATAAGCTATCCTTAACCAGCATTAGCTCTCAATTGTATTCCTCACTAACAAGCACCAATATCTTTTCAACTACACTGATATACGAAGATTCAACAACCAATCTACTCAACTTCGAAACTGAACAGTCCAAGCTTAACGACGAAAAAATTATTTGCAATTCACCACTGAACTGGTATACAATTATCGACACGATAAAACCACAAGGCTAAAACAAACGGAAACATAAAGGCTCTCGGCGGGATTCGAACTCGCGACGGTAGCAACACTATCCCACGCCACTACCAACTACCAAACAATACAAAAAACCCTAATGACAACAATCACAGTTTCAGCTGATTTTCACTATATCGAAGCACAGTCCTTACGATCGGTTCCTGATTAACATTTCTACTAAATAACACGGGTGTATAACGACTGGTTGTCAAATCTGCACAACAGCGCGTGATTGCAAAGCAAATACTCCGCGCGGGTTTTTTTTAAGCAAAGAGCGGCACTCGTAACGTATAAACACACGAAATATTTTTCCACAGTAACCACCTATTCAGCAATAAACAACAACTGGGGCTACAAACAAACAAAACACTGATTTACCTGGCTTTCGGTATCCGACTTCCAGGAGCACGTATCCTCCTCACATCTGGGCACTCTTAAACGTTCGCCACAGAGGCAATCCACTCTCACTCGAGTAAATTTTCCCATGGTCAGATCACAACACACATATCAAAAATAACAACAATCCTCGTCACCTTTCCCACCAATAATCCCGCATGTCGCCAAACATCCACCGTCAAACACAGACAAACATCCACCCTCCGGGAGCGGGGACGTGGGCTAAACCTTCGCCCGGCCGCGTCGCTCCCGATCGCCGGGAAAATGAGGACGAGTCGCACCGTCCGATGAAAACTCGTTTCAAAAGACCCCACGGGACGGTACGTACGTGCTGACGCCAGGGAGAAGGGCGAGAGACTGGGGGCAGACGGCTAGGCATACGTCGATCGAGGGGAAGTGAGTTGGGTAGGGGAGGAAGAAAGAGATGCGACGTAGGCGTGTGCTGGTGAAGGCGTGCTGTAAGGTAGGGGAGGCGGAGGGGTGAAGTCGGAGGACCTGCAGACCGCCGAAGGATCCTGCGGTGAGAGGAGGCTGCTACTCAACCCCGAGGCACTGTGGCTCCGAAGCAGGTTTTTGAGGGCCGCGATGGAGGGAGGCGTTCTTAATGGGCGGGGGGGCTCCTGCGGGAGCGGGAGGCTCTGAGGCATGTGGAACCCGTGTTTTTCGGAGGGGGAGGAAAGAAGAGCAAGGCCACGTTGCCGCCTCTTACCGACCCGAGGAATCTTCCGACCTCACCGGGTTTTTGTTTACATCTCCGCGGATTATCCATCTTTTCGGAACTTTGACCTCTCGCAGAGGCCGGTCGCGCCCCCGACTTCCGGCGTTTGGACGTCTTCAAAACTAACAACGGCACCCTCCCATTGCCCCGGCGATGGTTGAAACAGAAGAAGATTATAATGGAGGGCTTATTCAGGGCCGGCTTCAGACTTATAGCCGTCCTGAGGCGGTGAGTTTCAGGCCGAACTCTGCTACACTTACACACTAAGGGGTAGAAGAACAATATATTCATTGATAGACGCCGTAACTTTGTGGAATTCCATCGAGTAGGAATAAAAACACTGTGTAAAAATTCCACAATATATTTCCCTAACACGAACTACTTCAACTAGTAGTCGTCATCAGGTTATGACTACGTACTAGTTACTCCTAACGATGGCAATGTTCTAGTGCTGGTGAAGATTTTTTTATCCCTACCGGGTAGAAGTACACCTTTCTGGGTCTTTGGCATTTAAAACTACCACTAGATACTTGTCAATTTATTTGGCAGGTTTAGTAATTGATTCCGACTACTTTAATCACTAATCTTGAATTATTGACGAAAAGAAGCATAAAGAAATTATTGGATATGTTAGTTGAAACCGATGAAAATGACGGCAAAGAACCACAAATATTTACGAAGCATCGCTATTTACCTCTTCTCTCGTAAACATTAAAAAGTTTTTGGTCCGAGATTTGGATTGGTGTGGAAAGAGTGCCATTCTTGTCATAAACAGCATCAGGCCGACCGCCTCTTCTATGCGTCCAGGGGCCGTTCTTTTTTGAAGCCGGCCCTGAAGATAATAATGGGGGGTTATTCCGCCCCGGGCGCCGGCGGAGATGTCTCGGAATTGAGTTGCCCCCGTAAAGAGGGGGCTTTCATCGGAGGCTTTTCGATCGGGGGTTCTTCCAAGGGAGAAATTTTCTGGAAAATTAAGGGCGGAGATATCTTGATGGGAGGGAACGGATATCGATTGGTAACTCTTTGGTAAACACGGGAAGTCGTCTCGGAGCAAAAGTCGTCTCTGTTAACCTCTTCAATAATGAATTTTTTTGAGAAATCTGTAGGAAAATAGTAACCAACGAAATCTATGTGCCTTGAGAAGGAGGTTTGGAGTATTGATGTTATTTAACGAAATTGCAATCAGTACCAAGTTACGCATACTAAACCACGATTATCAACAGTTTTTACGAAATTGCATTTTTTCACTAAACTGTGCATTCTTAAAAATCTCGGATGCTGTCAACCTTAATGAAATTGCATACTCAGTACAATTGCCTGATTAAAAAATAACAAATTTGTACAGTTTCTTCGATATTCCACATATCCTTTTACTGTGCCATTCCAGAGAATGGCACAGTAAAAGCTTTTACCTGTTTCGCGATAATTTGTTCTGGGACAATGTTTCAACGCTTCGCGTCATCATGCTCAAACCCAGGATTTAATCTGTTGCTCTTTCCGGGATCCCGGGCAATCCCGAGATAAACTATATTTTATTTAAAAGGTATAATAAACTGAATGATTCCAGAAAATAATGGGTTTAATAATTGCATTTCTTAAATTCTTTCAAACGTGATTCAATTTCTATGATGAGCAAAGGAAAAGAATATTTTTGTCAGAAACCCATATAAAAATGTTTTTGCATTCTGCAGAAAATATTTAAAAAATCAAAAGATTGCTATACTTCATTAAAAATCGTAGTGAATACAACAAAAAGAGTTTTTTTATTTGTTCAGAAATTCAAATTTTAAACAAAAAGTTACATTTGAATGAAGGACATAAATAAATTTAAAAATTGTTACTACGAAATTCAGCATTTTTCGGACATTCTGAATTAAATTTTGGAAACAATCCGGGATTTCCTGGGAAGAGAGAATTTCCCGAGAAAACTGAATGTGCTAAAGCTCTAGCGGGATCCTGAGAAGGAAACACAATTTGTGGCTGATTCTATGAAATTCTACTGGAATGCCTTAAGTAATAGACGGTGTAAGCAAAGATTTTAGAAAGTCATTTCGAATGTCTTCTGCGATAATAAGAATGGCTTCCAGAGTAATTTTAGTCAGGAAACGAAAAAAAAATATTTAATGTGACCAGTCATCTAGGTGGAGCTAAGAAAAGAATCCCCTACCTGGACGTATATTCTCGTCATCGTTAGGGGTTTACATTGACATTTACATTTAAACCTCGCAAGCCGCCAATGGCGCGTGGCAGGGGGTGTAAAAACACCGATAATCTTCTCACACCCTAACTACTATTAGCTTCTCTAATACTACGAGGGAAAAACGACCGGAAGTAACTATCCGTCCTTGCAATCACTTCCCGAATCGCTTCTTACTTTTCTCTCGCAGCTCACGAACGTTGCTAACTGGAATAACAATATCAGCTATCTCGTCAATGAGATCTGTGGTGACAAACTTTTCGAAATGCTTACGTCGAGTTAACTTTGCTTCCTCTGTAACATCGTTACCCTTCCATACGTTTCGTTTATGGCGTCGTCCGAGAGGAATCTTCGGGCGGATGCGAACGATCGGCGAAGGAAGAGGGAAATCGCGTTCAGGCAGTCATTCGAGCGAATTTCGAAAATTTCCGCTTTTAACTGTCGCGGAGGCGAAGAATGGGGAGGCGGTCCGTCGAGGTCTTTGAACTTTTCACCTCCGGAGCGAACAACTTTGGGTAAAAGGAGCGAGGCGAAAAACAAAGGAAACCCCGCCCGATTGAAATTAGGCGATGGATTATTTAAATTGTAAATGGAATACTTCTGAGTTCTTAAGCCATGCAAATCGGTTCGAGAGGGGACGTGGGTCGGTGCCGGCACGAGGCGGATTCTTGAGATGAAATGCTCTTGTTTAATTCACTGAGTAACACTTCGGAGAGCGAGAATTGGACCACGCTTTTGCACCATCGGTACAAACGACCTTATAACAATTCTTCCCGAAGTAGTCGTCCTAAGTATTGGTAAGTGTAAGGTACGGGTGGCTTAAGAAACTTATACAGGCGTGATTTCAAGCCAATTCCTCAAACACCTCTACCGGATTCTTAAAAATGTCTCCCCGGAATTTATTGATTTATTGCGAGGTTAATACTCATTGTATATGTACAATGTGTACATCAAACTAAAGATAATTCTGTATTCTTTTTGTGGTGTTTTTTATCTTTTTAATTAGACAAAGAACTAAATATACAATGAAGAAAAATTTAAACCAAGGTACTCATAAAATGGCACTTTTTGCGGCTCGCGGGAGCTTGCGGGGTCGCGGCATTTCCCGATGTATAAAATTCAATTTCACGGAAAGGGGAAAACTTACAGCAACTCAGTTTTATTCAGTTGCATAAGATAAACCTCAGTCTGATGAGATTTTTAAAATTTCCTAATATGAATCGTATTGTTGTTAATAGGCGTAAAAATATTAAAATTTCTCTAGTCCTGGAGTTTTAGTCTTAAGAAAAACTGATTGTACAGTCGTATTCCCAACGTTAAAGAAACTGTATTTTTAGTAATAATAATGCTTAAATATCATTTATTAGTGAAACATGCATAAGTGTTCTACATTTCGGTAGATTCTTGTGCCCTAATATTCCCTACCCCCTGCCACACGCCGGAAGGCGGCTTGCAGGGTACTTATGTAGATGTAGATGTACTCAACGCCATTCTCTTCGCTTCCTGATAACTAACCCCATCCTTATTCTTTCCTCAAAAACAATAATTAGCAATCCCTCT
>KZ308671.1:517267-544029 GCA_000376725.2 Ladona fulva | reverse complement strand
AATCGTATCAAATATCACAAATGATAAGATTTAAAGTACAAAATATCACAAACCATAGAATATGAATATATAAAATACATAAATTTGTAAATTTATAAAGAGAAAAATTACCAAAAGGCTAGTTGAATGTTGAATGGCAAGTTCGGAATAGATTAAAATACCCTTAGGGCTCCAGAGCTCGTTAGGGCTCCAGAGCTCACCCGGTGACCCGGTCAAGGAAACCGTCAACTTTCGGAAATCCCAGCTCTGAGGAAAACCCAATACGTATTTCAGTAGCTTTTCTATTATCTTCAAGTGCAGATTAACACTAAGGCCCGGTATTATAATGTATACTTAAAATTGACTTTAACGAGTGTTCCCTTTAGGATCCTGTTTAATGATTTCATAGAGTTAAAATGAAGATAATAGTTAACCTCCCGTATATATGAAGAATTAGCATAGATATTAACTATAATCTACACTTTAACTCCAACAAACCCAAGGAATAAAAGGTGTGATAAAAGTGACATGACTGGGACTCGAGCCCAGGTTCCCTACTTTCCAGGCAGGTATTCCAAACCACTGAACTACCATGCCACGTCTCTTCCACACTGTTATGGGATTTATTCACACCTGTTATTCCTTGGTTTTCAGCCGCACGAATCTTCCGCGTACATTATTCACCTTTCCCTGATACTTCTAACAAACCATTATAATACCAGGCCCTAAAGTAAGTCCATTTTATGCATATGTTATAATACTGGCCCTAAGACAGAAAGGAATGGGAAGTGGAGTTTAAACCTGCTGCTTTTATTAACAGCCATTAAAAGTACAATTTCCTCTCTTTCATCTATTTCCAACCAATTGGAAATTTTTATCTCTGTACGATCAACACCTGCGAAAACAATATTAGGCTCAATTTGAGCAAACTCGACATAAAAACAGCGTATTAGGCGTAATATATATGACTTTGTGATATGGGAAGTTTTTGGTGAATTATGTGAAATAAGCAGTTAAACATATTTTATTTTCGCAAATTGGATTCACCCACAATGATCAGCTGAAACTGTGTCGTCATATCATAAAGACAGAAGTTGTGGATTGCTGTACGTAGCCGTCACCTATGGAATTCAGAAGGACTGCCGATCTGTTCCCTCAAATTGGATTAAAAAAGTACCTTACATTTTGATTAGTGAAAGGGTCCGAATTTTGGCATCGCAAGATCATCGGGCACGAAATAAAACATACGAAGTACTAACATTTATTGGCCGATTACCACCGAGAATTGCAGGTAAGGCAGCTGTGTTTGAGTTTGAGAAAACCGGATTGAACCGGCACTTATATGATAACCGATTAACCGAGTTGGCGATATCTTTCATCTTCCTTATCCGAGCCGACATCTTGATAAACAAGTCTCCATGGTAACTTACTGAGCAAGCTCGGGTATGAGCATAATAGATAATGGAAGGTTATATAGATACTTATTACTCTGATAAATCTTAAAGAGGCTGTGCAATAAAGGATAGGATTTCAACGATTTCTTTGCTTAGCAACAATAGTTTATATAATTTATATTTACGGGTTATTCTTTATATTTATCACAAGTGGCAGAATTGAAATGCTGGCCGTAAAGCATTCACTCACACGGACCAAGTATCAGCAGTTATTTAACCAGCTATGAATCCTATCACAAGACCATGATTGGGAGTTATATATATTATATTATTTACTAGTGAACCTCCAGGTCAAGCATGACGGAGATTCATTTTACCATTTCTTTTAAATATACCTCTATCATATATTTGTTCATTAAATTGGCCGTAACATGGTAGTAAATTTGTACCTGCGATTTGTTAATTGTAATTGTAAATGCTGAAATATAGATGAATTGTTTTCTCTTTGAAAATACTATCATCTTGCCATTGATTCTATATGGGTTTAAATTCCCCAGTATGCGCATGGGAAAATGCAATAACACGGATTCAACAGAGAGGTTTGTTAGCAATCACGAAATTTTACAAAATTATCGTTTATTTTATCATAAGCTTTGCTAATTTGACTTCGCTATCTTATTTTGGTACCTGTATATTTATCGCAGGACCACTGTTTCTAAATAAATTCCATAAAAGACTCAGAGCATTCAGGAGATGAAGTTCACCCTTACGTGCATTTCTTATGGACGCAGTTCCGAATTTTTCAGTTCAGGAAACGAACGCATCACTGAATAAGTACGTGCTTGAAGCTTGTCTTGCCTTATTCTCCGTGTTGAAAAGGTCAAGTATGAGAAATTTGGTTTAATTTGATGGAATGGTTTTGGATGTAAAACTGCAGACAGCCTAACAGAGGAAGAAACTATATGCAGTGTACTTTCGGTTATCCGGGCTAATTATGGGAGGAGGGTGCACGAATAATCACGAAAAACAGATAATCCAAAATTTCACTTTATTTTTTATCTCATAATGTTAAAACTTTACGCACATAAACCAGTCATTAGTCCGATGTTCATAGATAGATAGAAAAGTTCATACGTAAGTCTGCTTGCATTGGAACGGGAAAATTCTTTTATGTTTGAATTTTCTCAAAAAGACCAAGGAAAATATCGACGAAGAGTAAAAAACATTCACGGATAATCTACAGAACGGGTAATCCGGCAACAGATAATCGGTAGCTTACTGTATTTGACTAAACGAATACCGGACTCATGGTAACACGGGCTCATAGTAACATGGATTCGTGGTAACACGGACTTATGCTAAAACTCGAAATATGTAGTCATGCGGGAACACTTTTGGAGGCAACCAACTAGGTAGGGTCCATACAGTTAGTCCTTAGGGTCTCCCTGAGTTAAATTTCAAGGCATCGTAACAATTTTAAGAAAAGGGATTTCGTAGCTATTGTGGATATGTGCGTAGTCGTGCGAGAAGTCAATAAACGCCCATAAGACCTTTAAATTTGTTTAATTCCGTTTTCCGGTATTTTAAAAATGTGTTAAAAATTATATTTTTGAAACAAAACGCTTATAAATTCTCCAAGTTTTCATACCTGTAAAAAAGCAACAGCTATTCTCTTTATTCTGTGAGACTGAAGCATTGACTGGGAGAGAAGTTTGTTTAAATCTTGTTTTAGTAATGCTTTTATGTACATTATATAAAAAGTACAAGAAATATTTCTCTGTGGTGTGCAATCCGCAAATATTATCCCCTAATAGTTGCTAATGTGCAAAAATATCTATTTATGGGCAGATTGAAAACTTATATCATTATTATAAAGATGAGGTAAGTTAATCCAAATTTAGAAACTCAGAAACCCAACCCTGGAAGAGCCTGCAGATTAACTTATGGATACTATCCAGGTAGATGCCTTCAAAAGTGTTACCATGAGTCCTGACACTGATTATACTTATTACTTATATTATACTTACTACTGATATTATACTTACTACTGATTTACTTCCTCACTGGCAATCATTTTAGAGTTCGTATTTTTAACTTTCATGGAGATAAGGAATTAACGTAGAGGTTCTAGAAGTGAAATTCTGTACTTCATTTCAACATCGGTAACTTCTCCTGGTGACAGTACCGCGGCTTATGAAAAAGGATGAGGGAGGTTTTCACATTATATAAAGAGGACGTGCATTTTGGTAATGAAACCGGTTAAATTTATATCCCTGGCTCAAAGCGCTAATTAAAATCGCAAATAATCCAATCGAACGTGGAAGGCAATTTTTGTCCCGTTGCATCACTTTGTCGAGATATCGCAAACCTCGCATATTCGGGGTCTTTATCCCGAAGACAAACGACGCGAATGTGGCGAAACTCTCGGCTTTTTGAAATAACAGATAAATTCTCTCCACGGTTTCACAAAAACCGAGACAAAAAACCTCAAGTGGCAGACTCTTATGAAATAATTGTCAGCTTCCGTTTTTATCTGTATTCAAAGAATAAAGTTCATCTCGGTTGGTTTGGTACAGAGAGCGAACGTGTCACGTAGACACAGAGAGAGCTTATTTGCCGTATTCCGAATTGCGCAGCGAAATGTTGTTCGCAGCTGTTTTGTTTCTTTTGGAGACGATCTGCGAACAATCAAGTCATTCACGAAAGTTAAAATGGGGAGGAAATTATCCGAAGTAGTTGCGTCCCGGTGGTTTATGATTGCCTACAGATTACTATATGATTCCGTCGTCATTTACAAAGACCTGTAGATAATTTTGGCATCATTTTCTCCATTTTCTAAGTCTAAAGTATGGCAAAGAGAGTTTTGTAAGTAGAAAGGAGCATTGCGTGTCATAAATCGGGAGCTATTTTGCCTGCCACCGCTCAAATACGCATAAGCCAATTAATACCATGTTCTCTTCGCTATTATCATGGAGTTCGACCTAATTTTCGATAGAAAATTGGTCTCTTTCTGAAAAAATTTGGGAAAAATTAAATAGACGACTACTAACTAATAACTTAACTTCCTGCCGGGATACTTTTGACTCAAGATCTTCTCCATGGTTTTCTATTACACGCATTTAAGTTCACTTTCTTATTGAAGAGCGTTTGGCTCGGATTGAGATTGGTATTTAGTTCAAGGGTTTATTAATTGAGCACAGCTTTTGGGAGGCGGTATTAACATATTTTAAGGTTTTAATCCCAGATTGTGGAAAATAAAGCATTTTGGATACGTTTTGAGTTGAATATTTTAGTTATTTTATTTAAGGTTGCATAGAGAGGTGTTATATTATAGTACCTTCATATCTCAGAAGTGCTGGCGTGATATGGAATGTTCCTAATCCTTTTAATGATTTGCTTTCTAACCTATACATCCTTTATACGTGTTATTCCATCTGGGTGATGGTGAGCGTCGGTCTCATTACGGATAAGTATGCTAAGAATTTAGTGTCCATGGAAGATAGAGAATTATTAAATACAATTCCGGATAGAGCAAATTTTGTTCTCGTTGCCTTTTGAATGCTGTTTTCAGTATAGTTTTCCATGTCAGTTTCTCATCTAAAATTTCTCTGTCGTTAGGAATGTATTCTCTTTTCCATCAAATGTTTAAAATGTCTTCTTTCTTGTTTTTCTTACGGAAGTTCATATGTGTTCGTTTTAGAGGATTTATAGCAATCGGAAACAACGAAACAGAGCTTCGAGATTTTGCCCATATCTTTTCAAAGTCTCCTTATAAACTTCCAAAGCAGCGAATGATTTCGTGAGCACTTTTCCTCCAAAGAACTTTCAGTTTTAGGGTTCTACGTCAATCATTCGAAAGAGGCATTAAAATATGAGAAATATACAAAAGTTCTTTGTATACATGCTTTGAATCTAACTAAATTTACACCATATAATAATTTTAGCTTAAATTCAACTGACTAATAAGTCACTTTATGATATTCCATTACGGCAGGAAAAATGAAAAAATAGGAACCACTTTTCTCAGGAAACTAGAGCCTATATCAGGAAATCACTTGAAAATGACGCTCATGCGTCGAAACTAGACGTTCCTCTTTTAGTATTTTGTGTGGTATTTTGCGGTGTGTTTCATATTTAATAGGATCTAGGTTCCTGAGAAAAGTGTTTCGTATTTTTTAATTTTCCCACTGAAGTTTAACTCGATAAATAAAGGTAAAAAATTTAAACGATATTGAATTCTGTACCGTCTCGCCGATGTGAATGTACTCCTTTGGCATTTATTGGAAAAGTTTATCTTGCTGCAAAATGCGTAGATGATTTTCCCAAGTATAGTTTTTATTTTTTCCCAAGTAAGATTTATATTAGGATATTGAAACGATTGAGCCTGGTGATTACCTATCAAGGAATACAGCAATGAGAATCGTAGAGCAATTGTGCATCCATTATTCCGCCTGAACACCTGAAGATCTATGTTCGATACCGGTCGAAATAATCTCTACTGTGAAACATACAACATCTTATATCTTTACCAAGTTATTGTTTATTTCTATACCTTGCATATAATCATGGTTTGCGTCCTAAATTATAAATTTGCCTGCCTAGACGTTGAATTACCTTTTATGATTATACATTTACTCGCAATGCAAATGAAATGGTCTATATAATAAAATCCATTGACTATGTAAATTATAAATTTTATTTTTAAATTTATTTAATAATAATAAGTTTATGTTATAAATTCTCTTTATTTCATAATATTTATAAATTCGCGAATCTCAAACCTTCTTTCTCTTACGATACTTTAATTTTATTGTATTCTATACACCATATTGTAACAGTTAAATGGAAGAAAGGACTTGCCTGCGTAAATTTCGCCGAATAAAATCCATCGTCTGTTTTTCTGTATTATCTTCGATGTACAGTTTACATTACAGTATTATGTTCGATATACTTCGTGAAATTAAGTACGCAGGGCTCGGGACGAATCAAATGAATTGAAAGGAAAACAGGAAAGGGACAAGCCATCCAATTTGTTTAGTCTGCCTGGCCGCTAGAACACATTTTGGCATTATTAAAGTTCCCATTTCATTGAAATTCCACCAAGGCACCAGTGACGTATAAAAAAATCATCAGTTAAATTAAATTTCTCTGAGTTTGGTGAATTTCCAAATTGGCCATGTTGGCAGCCTCCAAATTAACATCGTAAAATCAGTTTTCGTTAGCAGCTATAACAAATGAACCAGTTTTCAGCAAAAGACCTTTTCCGTATATAAAATAAGAGTTTATTCAGAAAGGATGTGGTGAACTATTTGGAACTTCCTCCCTTTTTCAAGGTTGACTCATTAAAATAGCTCCTAAAAATGAGATTACCAGTATATATACTCCCACCAGCAGATTACTTCGATATGAACATTTTTTATCTCTAGAAGGTTCGGTATTTCGGTTTAAACATTCCTATTATTTGATGCATTAGGGAGACTTCTAAATTCAGGAATATGCAGTACATACATTACACAACACGGACTGGTCGGAATTTGTTGGGTACATTGCACCTAAAAAAGTTATAAAAAAGGCAAGGAATATGAATCATGAAGACTTCAGTCATAACCTTAAATTGTCACAGCTGCGATCGCTCATTTTCCTTGCGATAATTTAATGAATGCGTTACAAACTCAAGAATCAAAAACGTATTGGTAGAGAAGCAATAAAACTGCGAATAGAACTTTTCTACCAACTTTATTTTCTTCCTTCGGATAAGGTTTCGACGAATGATCGTCATCTTCAGATACATCAGGTCATCACCGGTGAGTGTTGAAACGGTCATCTTCTAATCCGGAAGAAGAAAATTCATTCGGTGGAAAAGTATTACTCTTAGTTCTAATGTTTATCTGATGGATTTCCACAACACATGACACTGTGAAGTCAATTGGCAGAGTTTTTGGGATTTCATTCAATGAAACTGCTGCTGAAATAACATTAAAAGATATGCTTCGCCATCTCTTGAAAAAGTCAAATTGGTAACTTTCACGTAAATTCAAAGATTTTTTTAAGTAAATGGCTATAAAAATCAATAATGTTTTTTCGAGCACTTGTGCTCCCAAGTAGCGAATTGGGTTGCGTCTTTGCCATTGGTGAAAGCGGTGCTGGGTTCGATTCCCAGCGCGAAGCCCTTATGTGCAAAATGACCTTAGCTGTCTAAGCAATTTTAACAATACTACTACTACTTTAAATTCTCTTGTATTTATCCTTTTCCTACCAAATAAACCACGAACCTTAGAGGAATCTCGTTAAACATCAATTTCTCTGTGAAACGATGTAAAAATATTACATAGATGAAATATACCATGAAGTTAATGATAGAAAAAAATAGTGCAATTTTTTTAAACACAAAGAACCTGAAGTATATATATGTTTTTGCGTGTAGTAGACAGTGCGTGGATAGTTTATTAGCGCGACTGATTCATTCATGTAAAGAAAATTAAATGATTTTTCTACCACAATTTATTAAGAGGCAGCAATTTCCATGGCCTCGTTATACACGAGTGCAATCAATATGCTAAAATAACGCAATCACTAAAATACACATTACAAATGCAATAGTAAATCATAATCAATATTAACGTAGATTTACTGCTAATATTGAAAAGATAAAACCTATTGAGGAGCTCTATTCTAAAAGTAGGTATTAAATTGGCGTCTAATGTATGAAGAGGATCTTCTCAGCTATTGGACATCCAAAGTTCGACGCAATTGCCTTCGATTGAGATCATGACTATGTATAAAACGGAAACATTTATCATAGCAACCGGAAGTATGCCTTCTAAGCCATTTTCCTTATTAGATTATGTAAAATTGTGGCGTACGAACGAGGAAAATATAGAAAGATCATTTCAGAGGCAGTTTGGTCCCACGATTCGCATAATATCTCGGCGTCGGACGTATACCGTACATTGGATATTAAAAAGCACGATTAAGTTTACGGATTTAGATTTTGGCCATACTGTAGTAGTAGCAGTTCTTTTAAAAGTGCTTAGGTCATTTACCACCTAGGCTTCTACTGGGAATACAGCCCGGGACCCCTTTCACCGAAGTCGAACACGTTGCCCACTTGACTATCCGGGAGCCCTGGTCATACTGTTTCGAAGATTACATTTACACAAAGAATTCTCATGGTTCATATGCTAATGTATTGACTGTAATGAGATTAAACTATTTTGTGGTAGCGTTGTCGGTTTATCATATACTCTCAATGAGGCGAATTAAAATTAAACATTCTAGTAGGAGATATACTGAAAAATCCTAAACAGTAGATATTCTTTGCTATCATATTTTGATATAAGTTCCGCCGATACATGAGCCGAAATAGCTCAGTTGGGAGAGCGTTAGACTGAAGATCTAAAGGTCCCTGGTTCAATCCCGGGTTTCGGCACATCTCTTTTTATTATTCTATTTGTTCATTGTGAATTTTGGTGCTACTTAATTCAAATTCCAAGCAAGACTTCGTGGAACTCAATACACTTCGAAAGGAAGAACGTTTCGTAATTTTCACAGCATATTTTTATTGACTGTTTTTGTCAACGGGTTGACATCTTTAGGTGACAACGACTTGAAGCTGTGTTGATAAATGTTTTGGACTTTTAAAACAGTAGAGATCAACGATAAATTGTTTTATGGAAGTATTGTGTAGTGGAGAAAACAAAACGTTTTAGACAAGTCACTATCAAGAGATCATTCAAAATTAAGTAGTTTTCGATTGAGGCAAGGATAGGAAAAATTGCTAAGGTCTAAAACTGAAATGGACTAAGGTTAGTAAAGCACGAATTGTAAGGTGGACCTCTATGCCTCAACATTCTACACACAGGCTTGTTCAACGTTTTCACCTGTCTCGCATTTCTTCTTATAATAATAATAATAATAAATCTACTTTATTTCAGGGCGAGACTGAGACTAGTAAGTCTCTTCTTACATCTAACCCTATGTCATAAAAGATGAAAAGAAATAGTTTATGGGATTAAAATAAAAGAAAATTAACAAAGAGATGTGTTTGCGGGTTAAAAAAACCTAAGTTGTTTCCATGATATATTTTCCGGGATTCCACCACGATGTACGTAGCAGCAGCGACGACGTTTCGCCTACGTTGCAGTAGGCTTCTTCAGGTCGAAGATGAGTTAGTCTGATCGGTCGGACAATGATTGTGGTCGCAATATGCTGGTTGCATTGTATGCGTGGTCAAACTGGTGAAGGTTTGCAGGGATGGGATGTAATTATCAAGGCGGGGAGAAATTAGGTAATTGATTGTGCTTTGGAAGGNAAAAAAACCTAAGTTATTGCACTTAGGAAAAAATAGAACCCTGCAGGAAAACGCCCACAGGAAGGGGGGCGTGAAAAACCTGCGAAACCTACAGACAGTAGCATCTAAAATTTTAAAGAAGAGGGGGAAATTAGAAAATGAAAAGTGACTGCAACCTTACTGAAAAGAATAAAAAAAGCATAATAAATGTACATTTATATGAAAGAAAGAGAAAAAAAGAAGAAGGGGGAGAAAAAAGATGAGGACAGGAGATCGATTAGAAATACAAGAAAAGGAACATTGCAAAGATAATAAAAGAAATGGAAAAAGCACAATACATAGATATTTACAGTATCACCATTGGTTACGATCTTCATCGAATTCTATCCTCCGATTTTATTTCTCAAAGTTATTATTTAATCAATGATAACTATTAACCGTTTATTGATATTAGATAATAAATCATGCGGTAAATTTATTGCTTGCACTTTGACCCTATGTTTCGTTTTGATTATATATCTAGCTGATTTTTTGTTTTTTAAACATACTTTCTCTCATAATTCTGGACTCTTAAAAAAATAGACGAATCAATAAAACGATAGGAATGGAGACAAAACAGACGGTGAAGAATGTCAGATATCTAGAAATTTTAATTGAATTCCTTAGTTAAAGAAAAAATAAAAATATGCCGAAACCCGGGATTGAACCAGGGACCTTTAGATCTTCAGTCTAACGCTCTCCCAACTGAGCTATTTCGGCCGATGGTATGTTATCGGCAGTTCTTCGTGTGGCGTTCGGTGAGTGTTCCCTTTACGTCGGCACTTAACAGGTTGAGGAAGCTGTAGTGACATCAACACAAAGACAGTCGCTGAAAGAAAGGAAAGTTGGAATACGGCTGTTAATGAATTAGAGGTTTAAAAACACTCCGTAAGCCGTATTTCGGCAGGTGGAAGGCGCGTTTGGAGACAAACGGGAAGCTCCGGTTTAGCGATTTCTGGGAAGTCCCAATGCGCATTTCAGAGAGAATGCCTCTCTCGTCAGAAATAGAGACTGTGATGCTCCCATTACAATGTCTCCATCATCAGGGGGGCTTCACAATTTCTCTCTAAGGCATTATCTCTGAAATGCGCATTGGGACTTCCCAGAAATCGCTAATCCGGAGCTTCTCGTTTGTCTCCAAATGCGCGTTCCTCCTGCCGAAATACGGCTTACGGAGTGTTTTTAAACCTCTAACAAAGAATGGCCACCTCTCATAAAGAAACAAGAATGAACTAATAAATGACTACGCGTTCTAAATTATGCAATTTCTCCATTGATTTTTTACTATTAAAGTTCTCAAATGGCAATTAAAGTTACAAATCAAAATAAAGTCAAATTGCCTATAAGTTAGGCACCATCTGACTGCTGCGCTTCCTGGGGGCGGGCGTTGGAACTACAAATTATCTGTGGTGTTTTTGGATAGCCGGCCTCGTGACTATGTAGGAATATCACGTATAATTTCTTAAATATTCACAACTCTGCAATTAGAAAACGACTGGGTGTGGATCGCGCCGCACAATGTCTAACAGTTGTCTGCGCAGAAGCCTAAAATCCAAAGAATACAATTATCCTCATCGTTCTAGCGGTAGCCGTCAGTACGGCGCTGCAGTAGGATGGTGCCTAAATTATTATTACTATTAATCTGATATTCTTGCAGCCCAAAGATGGAAACATTTAGAGGGAACTGATCCTGATCCGTTACTTTAAAGGTCGTACGTAGGAAAGAGAAAGAAAGGAAGAAAAAGTCATTAAAACGTACAAAGATCACCTAAATAAGCAGCAGACAGATTTTCACTTGAAAGGATTTCCAGTTGGAAGGAAGTAGTTCTTTACCGGTGAATTGCAGTAGGAATAGTTCTCGGGACTCCAACCGGGAAGCGTCTCTCCATATCGACGACGTTTCGGCCGCATACTCGGCGACCACTTCCGGACAATGGTCATCATTGTCCTGAAGATGGTCGCCGAATTTCGCAATTTCTTAGGCCATTTTCGTCCAAGACGATTCGGTAGCCTCAGAGAAGGGTTTATTTTATTTGTTTTCACGTTCCAGAACGTAATTAACAGTCGTCATTTAGACTGTTGCTGGTTTTAGTTGTTCACGAAGTTGTTTATCACCTTAGCTTTCATCGCTCCTTCCTTGATGTGCATTTTTGGTTTAGAAGAAGAATGTTTTCTTTTTTTATGAAACTGAAAAACGTGTTGTATAGGGGGCATAGCTCAGTGGTAGAGCATTCGACTGCAGATCGACAGGTCTCTAGTTGAAACCCGGTTGCCCCCTTGAAATAACTTTTCATTTTATTGAGTCTGCCAAAAGACGGCTTTGTAGCGTGTGTATGTAGATGTAGATCATTTCCAAGTTGGTGGACTCCGGATTAATCCGAATTAATCATTACCTTTTGTTCCAAAGACAATTTCCTCATTTCCTTCCTCATCGGAAATGTTCGCAACTTCTATTAACGAGCTTACCTCCCAATCCAATACCTATATCGTAGTCCGACTTAATAATTATATATTTATTATACAAATAGTTACACTTGTTTTCATCTTTTTTGAAGTAAAAGGAACGTGACAAATGGCAAAAATCATGTTTTATTCTCTAATTCTTCAATTAAACTTCACAGGGATATAACTCAGTGGTAGAGCATTCGACTGCAGATGGAGAGGTCACCGGTTCAAATCCGATTGCTCCGTGTAGTTTTATCAATATTATCACCGTGAAAGGCGACATTGGCGGTCTACAACTATCTAGTATTGTAGATCTACATCATAAATCTTCATCAGATGAGAATCGCTGTAAATCTCGAGGGTATGTGCACAAGCGATTCGTATCCATATCGGCATTTTGAAAGTTTATTCTCCTTTTTACACAATCGCCGGAATCAAGCTGTCGCATAATTTATCACACGTAATAATTCATTAAATAAATAAGCTGGAAGGGTGCTACTACTCTTAACATATTGACTCATTGGCCTGTATTCGTTTCTGGAGCAATAAATTCGTACCCCGGTCCGCGCGTAGGCGTGTCCATCACGTGCCCATTCATCAACCACGCGTGTATAGATTCGCCAACTAAAGGGTTTCCCTAAAAGAGAGGCAAGCGGATTGGGAAAAGTTGCCTTTGACATTTGCAGCAACAATGGGCCATGTGTCGACAGGTGTTGACGGGTTCTGCTTCCAATATTACGGCTCTTTTTCAGGCCAGTTAAAAGGCCCTTTTATAGAGGTTTCGGAAATAGCCACGCCGAGGAGGAAGATTTTGTTTGTTCAAGTGTTTTCTTAACTCGGGAATCGAATTTTTAAATAACATCAAAACAGTTTCAAATATTGGGAAGGTATGAGCTGTGTGTGGATCTAAAATGTCAATAGCTTACGCGCTAACGTTATGCTAGTGGTCGGGTGAAGAACAGGACGATAGAGGGTAAATCATTATTTGATTGAATTATTTTATTAAGAAAATCAAGTAGGGGTTGCGTAAAAGCTGAGGCCTTCTTGGGGAACCTGTTGCGAAACATCATTTATCACACACATAAATTGTGGCCACCGCCAAAAGACTCACTAATTTTTACATTTGCTATCTGCTTTACTCATACCATCGACTGCAAAATTCGAATATCTATTCTGTTCTATAAATTCCGTACATTTATTTCCGAACCATTCACTTGAGCCATTTCACAATTAGCACTAGTCCAAATTGCATTGGTATGATATTTACAACCGTATTTCTAGGGTATCGTAATTACTACCTGTACGTATTTGAGGAAGTGGGAGACACTCTTGCAATGTTAGGCATAATTCTTCAAAAGCGGATGTGAATTTTAGTACTTTTAGGTCCGGTATTATAATTATAATATTTCTCAATAGAGGCAATTCATTAATTTAGGCATAAGGAAATGAAATGCTTTACCAGTAGAGCTCATTCAACGACGGAAAATGTTGAAATCTTCAAGATTAAACATCAAAGTTTATAAAATTTAAGTTGTTTATGTATACGAATATATATATTTATCGTATTATCCCTTTTTTCAACCACTCAAACTTTATCATCTTCAAATACATGGCTGTATTTTCAGATCTTTCATATGTATCGAATAATGTTAAAGTCTTAACCATTTCCATTTGATTGTATCTGTGTTTTGTGAAGGTGCTTATATATCGCTATACTTGAAAAGATGTGTACTATCCACGGGAGGTTTTGAGTGGTTTTCTTCCCGTCTTTGGACGAATACCGGACAAAATTTAATAATTTTTTCTCTTACGCCCCCTCGACCGTTTCCACCTGATCCAGTGATCAAATTGCAACGAATCATTAAATAAACAAATGTATAATGTACACTTAATATGGAATTTATCTAATTTTCACTTTAGAGCCCGGTATTATGATAGTTTCTTAGAATTAAAGCTAAGATTATTGTTAATCTCCTATGTATATGATGGATTAGAATGGGTATTAACTATAACCTTCACTTTAACCATCATTATACCGGGCCTTGAATTGAAAATTAGCTAACGTTCAATTTAAGTATGAATTATAACACTTGGCCATAGTCATTAAATTACATTGTGGGATCAGATAATTTGGCTTCGACTTTGTGTTCGATCTCCATTACAAAGAATAACGAAAAAAGAGCAGTTATACCTTTACCCCAATATTTTTTATTCACTGTTAAAATATTCTGGCAAAGTGTCTCTTGTTTTCTATACTCTTTATATATTTCATGGTAACAAGGCCTCGACATTACGGAAGATACTATAGTGGCGTATGGTTGCACTCCATATTGATACTTTGAGAATAGTTTAAAAAACAGAAAATACGTAAGTACAAACGAAGGAATATCAATAATTGATATTGTGACAAACGGATAGTATTAAAACCAAAACAAAACAAAAATTATAACAAGAAAATTACGTGGGGTGCACCTATTCTTCCTTTGTACGACGAAGGTTTGATTAAATTTCAAACGGAAGCTTAAGAATTCGAAGAAATCAAATAAAAGAACGAAGTTTACTTTATGCTACAGCAAGCTGTAGCATTAGCTCCGAAATATTTTATTGCGCATACCCGCCGCCAAAATTTTATAATGTTCGGCATAAGAACGGGAGGAACTTTTTCTCACCCATGTTAATTAAATATGCCGAATGGCAGTCCGTGGCCATTTTAGGATCGGTCGTTGCTCAAGAAGTGAGTCCAGTTCCAGAGGGTCCATCGAGATAAGTGGACCAAAAAGAGACAAGTGTACCCAGACACAAAGGGAAATTCCATATAAGAATGCAGACGAGATACAAAAGGCTTTAACGATTGAAACTGGTCCTATTTTGAAATTATTCCCCGAATCCGATTTCTCTTTCTTTTTCTTAAAGGTTTCTTTTCCAGAAAATGTTTCGACAAATTGTAGGAACTTACACGCTTGAATTTAACCGAGCGGCAGCTATTAAGGGAACGTCTCGATATTCCGCTGTACAGAATAACTGCGAAATTAAGAAATACGAGGAAGACCTTAAATTTCGCTTATCATACGGTAGTCAATCTTCCCGGATTAGGCGTGACAGTTCCCATGTAGTGATATGACCTGCTTGTTCATTAATCCCACAAAATATACCGAATTGGAACATTTTTTCCATTATACTCGTATTTTCGCGTATTATTAGAAACTGTACCTAATTCGGTAATTTAATCATGATTAAATATAACAAGTAATAAATTCGAAGAATATAACTCGTAGTCTTCGATCATTATTACTTATTGCTTAAAGTATAGATTTAGTTAAAAGGTAATAAATTCACACATGTCGATCTGGAATCGCAAAGAGTGATTTTTTAAATCGATTTTCTAATTTTATGCTTCCGTTATCGACACCGTAAATTATCCGAATGATTTGGACATATATCTTTAGCAGATAGCAAAAAATTGTTTGCTATATTCAATTTCCATAATTATTAAATTATCCTTTTAAAAGTATATATAGCACATATTAAATTAGCTGATAAGCTGCATATTTGTTTTGATTATCGATATTATATTAAGGATATTAATTTCTGTAAAAGAACTGGAACCGATATCGGGGACACACATCAAGTCGCATGGGTAAGGTGTTACATCTACATTAGTACCCTGCAAGCCGCCTTTCGGCGTGTGGCAGTAAGGTCAGGTACCCTGACTTTAAATCAGAATTTGAACGCGATTCTACCAACATTTAAGGCGCTGTTTTTTATTTTAGTTTGATTTTGAATCGAAAAGTATCGCAAAAATATGGTAGCTTTTGCACACACTCTTTATCTTAACCTTTTGATAACCCACCATATTTGTGTCCCGTATGACCCGAGTTAACTACAAAGAAATCCTGGAATGTCCAGCACTCGCAACCTAGTCATCCGGCTAATTTAATTTAGCACATAGAATTAGAGATTTTACTTGGCTCAAGATTCGAGATTACTCACTTGGCTCAGATATACATATATTACAGTGTATTATCTGGAGATGATTCAGCTGTCTATGATGTTTCGACATAAAAAAGGGGAATTAAATCAGACAGATGAGATTGCTAACCTTTATTGCAAAGTAATTCAGGTAAATTATAACTATTATGACACATGCATAAACATATCGCAATAATGATGATTCAAGAGGAAGATAGGAATCTAATTTCTGAAATTATTCATGCGATCCCTCCATTCACTTTCAGATTTTACGCCAAATCACCATCAAGTGAAGTTGTGTAATCGCATTGCACAGCTGCGTATTTTTTACCGCGTCGATATTCCAAGTCAATCGTTTTTCTAGGGCTTCTGCTGGGTTGTTAAGAGAATACACAACATTTTACTTTCTTCGACTCTAATCTGTTAATTTTGCATCTTCCTACGTAAAATCGTACATATTTTCTTTTCCGCCAGAATATTCCTCGAATTAATTCCATTGGGTTCGATTTTGATGAACTTAAATTTCCTAGATTAGAAAAAATAAATTTTCCTTCGATACATTCAAAACGCTACTGAGTTTTTCTTCTAGTTTATTCGAGAAGTATAACTCCAAGCAATTTTCTACTTATTTTATTATTAGAAAAGATTTAGAATGAATGTTATTCATCAACAAACATGTTACTGTTATAAATAGATATATATCTTTAAATCACTCAAAAAGTATTATACAAAAATGAGAACGATTAATGAACTGATAGGTTATGCTTCGTGCAGTTTCGAGATCCCAACTTGGAAGTATGCTTTCCAATGTTTACTATGTTTCTTCTCTAAGAAAACACGGGATCAGAATAAGTGTAATTAGCTAAGTTTTCAGCTTTGCTTGGAGTAGATCTTACCGACTATCAGTGCGTTCCGAACCATGTTTCTAACTACCTATCCATCCCTTAGTAGAACTTTTGCGTTTGTAATGGCAAATAATTTAATAAGTCGGAGTTTTTAATTCTTTTGGAGCGATTTACCTGCGTTTGATGTGACGATGATCTAGGAGGAGATATGGCTCGTGAATTTCATTTTTTTCAAACACGACTCAAATACGCCCACATGTTTAATTTGCTCATTTGGTTTCATAGATAATGTTAAATCCTCTGGTACACTTTAAAAGATTTCAAGCAGTGATGGAAAGCGTTTTATTTTAATTTTACCAAGTACAATTTCTACTGTATTCAATTTTGATTTTCATTGAATATTTTAATGTCAAATTCTGTTCCATATAAACGATTTTAATATTCATAATCTGGCTTTTTTGTACTTAGTTTTCTACCTTTTATCTTGCGTGTTTTGCTCGCAGATTTATTTCTAATCAGAAAATGAATCATGTACTTATTTTTATACTAATAATAATAGAGATAGGCAATAGAAGTGACGAAGATAGCAATTGCTAGGCGTAGGCCTTCTCGTAACCGTAAGAATTTGCGGCCAAGGTGGCAGAGTGGTTAGCTTGCTCGGTCCTGGTTTCTAGTCCCGGTTTTAACCGAAGCCAGTCGGTTTTTTTGGTCAGTGAATGGTTGCGTGTGCTCGTGAATAACAGTAATAATTGTTAAAATGGATTTATTTGGGTTTTTCCTGTTTCTAATAAAGATATTATTATTATAGCTATTTCATTGAGTAGTTCAAATGACATTTACCAATGTTTCCGGTTGTTTATTTTGTCCTACACACCTTAATTGGCCAGGTGGATTTCCTCGATACACCATGCGTTGCTCTTCTTCTTTTCCTATATTATTATTCCTCATTGTTTTTTATTATTTGTTTTTCGGTTACCCCCCGATTACAGAAATCGTGTTCCAGCTTTTAATGAGAAATCATAGCCTTCCGTTACCGCTGCCTAAATATACGTATATGTTCGAATCAGCCCAGTTATGTCACGAGCGATTACTTTTTTCATTGAAATCACAGCAGTTTCTTTGACATTATCTCGTGCATGCTTTTTTCCAAACTGTGAATTATAGTTATAATTTTACGTAATGATTAGTGCTCCCAGATAGCCAAGTGGGCAACGCGTTCGACTTTGGTGAAAGCGGTCCCGCGCTCAATTCCCGGTGGGGGCTCACGTGCGAAATGACCTTAGCTGTTGAAGCACTTTTAACAATACTGCTATACTACTACTACGTAATGATTATTTATAATATACCTAATTTTCTGGGTTCTCGGATGGCCAAGTGGGCTACGCGATCCCCTTTGGTGGAAGAGGTCCCGGGTGCGATTCCCGGTGGGGGCTCGTATGTGCGAAGCACTTGTAACAAAAATAATAACAAAAATGCCAATAATAATACCAATAACAACAATAATAAATAAACAACAATAGAAATAGTAACAATAATAACAGTAATAGCAATAGTACTTCGATCATTATTACTTATTGCTTAAAGTATAGATTTAGTTAAAAGGTAATAAATTCACACATGTCGATCTGGAATCGCAAAGAGTGATTTTTTAAATCGATTTTCTAATTTTATGCTTCCGTTATCGACACCGTAAATTATCCGAATGATTTGGACATATATCTTTAGCAGATAGCAAAAAATTGTTTGCTATATTCAATTTCCATAATTATTAAATTATCCTTTTAAAAGTATATATAGNAAAAAAAAAAAAGAATTGAACATTGAGTCCCCCTGAGCCTATTCTGGCTCATCAGGGGGTGCTCCAGACATATACATTAGTCCACCACTTAGTTATATAGAACTTCCCTCATAGTCCTTTTAACCTCAGACAAGGTTCTGAGATTATGCATACGCTCAGGCAAATTGTTAAAAGTTCTAGGAATTACAACGTCAAATATATTAGCACCAAATTGGTTGTTATATCTTTTTACACCAAAGTTAAATTTTTTCCTCGTTTCCATATCATGAAACTTGATTTTCTGCACTTTATACTTGGAATTATAATAATTCTCAACTACTAATATATATATCAATAAATCATCCAATGGTAATAGCTCTAGAGACTTATACATATCTTTAACATCCACAATATCTATTTCATTAGAGTTTCCTTTTGTTTTCATGTTTCTGTATATCAATTTAACTATTCTATTTTGCAATGAAATCAATTTTTTCTTGTGAGTCTTTCTGGCATGCCCCCACACAGTTAAACCATACCAATACCAATAATAACCATACCAATACCAATAATAACAATAATACCAATATTACCAATTTTTTTTTTATTACCAAAATTATGCATAATCACATTCTGTCAGAGCAAGTCTGTCGACAGAATGTATGTACAACAAATGGAAAAAAATACATAGAAAAAAAAACAATTGAGAATCCAGCTCAGGCTCACCATAATAATAAAACCATTAATCGTGCTGAATAAGAACAGAATACAACAGGACAGAATGACAATTTACAATATAATTAATTATAATAAGTTTACAATACAAGTAATGCATGACAAGAGAAAAAAAGTAAAAGAAAAGACAAGGTAAAAATAAAACATACTTACAAACTCTTTAAATACATCAGTAAGCATCTTTTAATGATAACCTTAATATTGTGACACTTAGAATTTTGACTCACGTTACTGTAAATCTTTTTATATTTATTCCAAATTTCTGGAACTAGACTTTCAAGTCTATACTGTCCATAATTATTATAGAATCTAGGAATGACAAAAGCTTCACTTCTTTTTTCATAGGGACTAAATTTGAGCTTACAATAATATCAGTATTGACAATACTACTACTAAAGTTTCACAGAAATTATTTATTGGAACCCAGCCGCCAATAAAAAATATTTGTAAAACTTTATCATTGTTATTCTAATCCTTAATGTTATGGAGTTTCACAAAGTCACGGCTGATTCCATCGATTTTATTTATATTTATATGAAGTTTATTTTCTACATTTGCTCCAACCATCTCGCTATTTTTCACACATGTTATTCCTAGGGATCAGCCTCACGGTTTACCGTGTAATGTTAAAAACACCTTTCCTTATCCTTGTATGTTGTCGTCCAGTATTTCACAAAATTTTCAGTTGAAAAGATGACACTCGGAGAGGGAGAATAAAAAATAATCCAAGATCGAAGACGCATTCATTGCGTTGATAAGTTTATTTACCCACATAAATATTGCAGATACAGCAATAACATACTCGTGTTTCTTGGAAACTCATCTGTCCTGAAATATATGACACGTATAATAAAAAAAATCCGCCATACACCCTTCCATTTCCTCCTCAAGGTGACCCTCCGTAACGCCAACTGTGCATTTGGCACCTATTTCTTTCCGAATCTCTTTTTTCGCCAATCCTCTCCAAAGCGCTCGAACTTCGCAAATTATTTTTTCACGAAGATTTATTTCCGGAGTGCGAAAATAATTCAAACTGGGTCGCGCCGACCGACTTGGCTCCCTACATCATTACGTCGCTTTTTTATTTTTCTGGCCGAATTCTACGCAAAAACCTTTGCGACAGATGAATGGCCCGATTTAATATTCTTTCCTCCCCGATTCGGATATGTGGGTCACAGCTCTGCAATCGACTGGACGTTTTTTTCCGAAGGTTAGATCGGCACACGCGATCCGCTCTTCAATTGTTGAGCGATTTACACCGTCTCCTAGGAGATTCCCGTTTGGTGACTTGAGTAAAGAGGGAAACGAGTTTTTCCAAGGGAACTATATCTTTCAAGCTTTCAACCGATTCGAGTTTTGCAGAATATATCGCCCTTGTTTTTGGTACTTCAAAGATGTCTCAATTTTGCGAGGAAACTTCATTTTTTTCTAACGTTGAGAATTCAATTCGAATAACATATTTTGCGTCGTACTGCTGTCTGCAAATGTGGAACCCGGAGTCCCTAAGAGGTAATAATTTATGGAAGTTACGAAGAACGGTGTATTTATTGAACTTTATCATGGCCTTCCACCACGTCAGGCGAACTCGTATTGATTATATACTTAATTAGCATTTAAAAATTATACGCTTCCATACCCCCAAGGGTTTATATTTAAAAGTAAGAGTAAAATAACTTACTGGATATCATAAGGAGATCTAGCAAATTCCCAACTCCAAGGTCCCGGGTTCGAGTCCCGGCTAGTTGGATTTTCCGGTTAGGGAATGGTTGTTTTTGTTCGTAAATAAAAATTATTAAAATGGATTTCATTGGGATCATCTTCCTGTTTCCGTTAAAGCTATCTTTTAACAATACTGCTATACTACTACTACGTAATGATTATTTATAATATACCTAATTTTCTGGGTTCTCGGATGGCCAAGTGGGCTACGCGATCCCCTTTGGTGGAAGAGGTCCCGGGTGCGATTCCCGGTGGGGGCTCGTATAATAACTCAATATATTTCTTACCATTATTTATAATATTCATTCTAATGTTTTCAAGTTATGAAAGCCTACTTTTCGTACATTTCTTATAGAGACATATAAGAACTGGCAATCCTCGTATACTTATATAGTATAATTCATTAAATCAACATTCAGCAATGGCCTTAGTCGTCAAAGGGATGGGTTGTTTACTTCCCAAAAAATTACGAAATTTCCGTGTATTTTATAAAAATTCTCGAAATTTCGGATCTATATCAATATTTCACGACTAAAATAAGAATTTATGATCATTTTTCTTTCTTCTGACACTTCTCTTGATTTCGTAAGATCATTATTTCTAATTTAATTCTGTAAAAGAAACAACCTCTGCAGGTAACGAAAACCTATTTTACGTACATTTCTTGTGAAAAAGTATACTAGCTGATTATCCCCGTGCATTTATATGGGAAAACTCATGAAATCGATGTTCAACAATTGCCTTGGTCGTCAAAAGGATGGGTTATTTATTTCTGAAAAAATTTACGACTTTTCCGTGCAGTTTATCAAAGTTCTCGCAATTTCGAAATTATAAGAATGTTTCACGACTAAAATAAGATTTTATGGACATTTTCATTTCTTGTGACACTTGTCGCAATTTCGTGGGATCATTGTTTCTAATTTAATTTTGTAAAAGAAACAACCTCTGCAAGTCATGAAAACGCACTTCACGCTCATCTCTTATGGAAGCGTATTATGGGCTCCTGTGTTCGAACCAGGGCCTTTACAGAGATGAGAATAGTTTTCCTGGGAGTTTAGCATCGTAGAAACACAATACAGTTTGTTTCAGACCTCCAAGTCAAGCCGTTTCTGAGATAAATAGGGGGACGGACAGACGGACGGACGGACAGACATTTGCTTTTTATATATATGATTATTATTAAGAGATGCGCCAATTTTCAGTTTTGTTTTTATATGTGAAATTCTAATTTGTTCATATCCGTCCTGTCGACAGATTTTTTGTATGATAGGGCGTTAGTGTTGTATTTGTGTACGATATATAAATAATTATTATTATCATTGTTGTTGTTATTTGTTGTTGTTATTGTTAAATTAATTGAATATATCTTTAGAACGAAAGCTATGAATATTTAGATTTACACTTCCTTTGAGGAAATAGTCTTTCTTTATACCCTAAAAGATCCTTCTCATAGTGATTACATTAATTCTTCGTCGTCAAATTTCCCTCAGTGTAAATATTTAGAGAAGATTCTCTCCTAAAGTCTTATTTGTACTCACTGAAGTATCTATTGATTTAACTTTAACGCTTTCCAACTTCTTCTTCGATTCGAGCCATTCTTTTTTCTTTATTGATGTTTATCTCCTTAATAAACAACTCCTTGGTGATGGTTGTTTGAAATTTCTATCGTCAAAATCTGGCTCACAGAAGATTCCTTACATTACCGACCTATTTCTTACATGTTCTCTAAATTGGAGATTTTCGCATGCTTTACCTTAGAGACTAGTCACGCGAAATAAAAATTAGATGAGAAATCGAGTGTAGAACTAAGTCATCGAGCGATATTTTCGATTTTCTTCTTTCCCGAGTCGCGTGATGAGTTAGCTGAGTAAGAAATGCGAGGTGTTGCGTCAGAATCGACAATAAATTAGAGCCAAGAGGAAGTTTCGGCTGTTAGTGTGCGACGAGCGAAAAAAATTCGCGACCTATTTAGATGAACCTAAGGACGGGTGACACGACACATATAGATTCAGTGCTGTTGCCAAATTCTGGAGTATGCAAATGTTAGCATTCATTAAGAGGGAGGCCGCTTAGTTGGCATCTCCAACTAGAGAAAATGTTGTAAAGATAGGAAAAAAGCAGGAACAACTTTTCTCAGGAAAGTAGATCCCATTTAACATAAAAGACTGCAAAATACCTCACACAACCATTACCATATAGACGATACAGAGTCAGGGGTAACCTTGCGGTAATTATTAATATTAAACATATTAAAACGCTCCATTATAGTGAACTTTTTAATATATTACTATATAGGACGATTGTAGGACGACCTTTAAATACAAAATTTCAAAATAATACAAAATACAAGAGAGAAGTACAGACGGTCATCCAGAAAGTGCAAAAAATCGAGAGATCGAATCTGGTCAACTTCATAGTATTTGAAGCTCGCAAAAACATTGTCATAATGTCTTATATCTTGGCTTATGCAAAATTATTGTTAACTTATTCAACTCAGTTAATAATGTTCAATAAAAAGAGTACTCCAATACCATAAAAAAACAGATCTCTACGGTTGAGTCCAACCCGTGCCCTGAAGATGCATTGCTAGCGAAATGTACAACGGTTTGTGGCGATCTGATTTTTTAATAATATTGGAGTACTCCTTTCATTGAAAATTAACTTTACCATCAGTTTTCCATCTACTTCTCTCAGTTAATAATGTTAAATTGTATCTCTTTTAGTCCTTATTTCTTGAATATATACTTTTTTAAATCCCACATCACAATTAACCCACTAGAAGTAGCTTTGCAGTGTTTAATAAGTACGAAAAATCTAGGGACTTAAATACGAGTTACGTAAGAAAGGAAACTTTAAGTAAAAATTCGGGAGATCGGCCTTTTCACGAGTTGATACGGTATGTGTATAAAACTACATATATTTTTAAAATTTATCCTACCATCATGGAATACCACAACGTCACTCGTCAGCGTGAGTTGTTTGTTTTAAAGTTAAATATAAGTGCCTCATTTTAAAAATTAGAGGAAGGCTAGAAACCCCCAACGTTATGATTTTAAGGGTAAGTATAAGTTGGGTTATCTTTGCACATAGAGGTGTGCTCCTTAAAACCCAACGGTAAACAGATGTTAATATAGCGTTATGACTGGGTCCCGAACCTAAGTCTCACACTTTCGAGGCATTCTTTCTAACGCGGGATGGTAGTTTAGCGGTTGGAGTTCCTGCCAGGAAAGTGGGAGAACTGGGTTCGGGTCCCAGTCATGTTGATATTTTTCACATCTGTGTATCCTTGGGTAATGATTTTAGTATATGGATTTGTTAGCGAACATATGGTGATATTGTGGTACAATTAATGAAGATAGTGCATAGCATACGTTACTACCAAACCTGTATTTTTACTCTGACGATAGTTTCACTATATAAATATGTACTTCATTTGCTCTATTTAAAAATAATATGAATATTAACATCTTTGAATCCATTTTTCTCATATTCATTGTTTCCATGTATATTGACATTAATTGCTATTAGTGGTAGTCTTCTGGAATATTTTCAGGTAGTCAGTCATTAGGAGGGTTGGCATCCTAATTAATAAAAAAATATAAGCTATTCAAACGGTCGACAATTTGCTATCCTATTTATTCATTTCATCCTAGAACGTCGGTCGAAAGACGCTGGTACCTCTTTTTGGGTAAGTTGTATGACAAATTGTTGCCCATTTAAATAGTTAATAACTAATTAAATCGTATCTGACACGGTCAGTTTGATCTGGGTCCCCTCCACCTGCGACAGTCAGGTCGCTAATGAGGTCCGAAGCAAAGCGTGGGTTCGTGTCACCCTCCTAATGGTAACATAACAATCCTGAATATATAGAATTATTAAACTATTTATTTAAAAGACAGATTATTATTACAAATACAGCACGTTTAAATACAGCCGATAACAACTGATCTTGGAAGACTTTGCATGCTACCGAAAAATCGATACAATTTCTTCGGATTGGTACATTTTATGAAGTGCTTCCCATCGTCTGTTATATATGTATTTCATCTATCAATGGTCAAATTAGCCAAGTAAATTAATGATATGATAGGGTGTTAATGGATAGGGTAGAATATGATAGGGCGATTGCACGATAAGTGCTGGACAAGGAAATAAGTGGAGCTTCCTGAATGAGATTCCAGAGTTTGCTCCACTTCCACCACTTGCTTTCTCACAAACTCAGCTTTCATTCGAGAATGCGGCAAAGTGTAGCGGATGATGCCGAAGTGTTCAATCGATCCATTTTTATCATGTAGCTTTGCCATTCTAGATTCTTACGATCTGCTGCTATGCGGTACTATTGATCGGAAAGGGAATGCTACCTTCGTAACATCCGACGGAGGAATTTCCAATGAGGCCTCGGATACACTCTTTCAGTATGTTGTCCAACTAGAATATCTGACCTACTATTCTATTACGGAGATATAGATTTTTGTCTTGCTATCTAGCACGGAATAGGACAAAAGTTACTATTTTCGATTTTTTCTGTCGAAAACATCGTAAAAAAGGCTAGAGTTAAAACTTGAATATAAAGGATATTAAACGATGGACATCTTCAGTGCGTTTCCAAAAACTCGAATGAAAATTTCAGATCTCCTTTCCTCATCGCTCAACACCCATTAAGGTTCTCGAAGTGGTTTAGCTGCCCTCGTATTTCATAACGTCTTCAATAGGGTGACTAATTTTGATGTTTTTTTTGAATTTAAATGTTTAATTATGATTGTAAATATATGTTGGAACGTGCATTGACATAGATATTTCCCGGAAATAGGTCCACGAACTCGTAATATTTGTTTGCGTGCGTCAGTTATTCTTCTCTCCCGAAGATGGCAACTTAGTTGTCGAAATACGTATCGAGAACAATACTTGCTTACAAGCGCGACCACGGAGAACCCCGACCCCCGCTGGTGGGAACTCTTCAACGGTTAGTTTGCACGCAAACAACGGCTATTTGGAGCTATTATCTGACTCAGATGTATCCTAGCGCAGTTATCCACTAATTGCCTTAGACAAGGGAGAATTCCGAAGTAATGGAATCATGCAAAGATTGTCCTTTTGCACAAAAAAGGAAGCAAGGAAGATTTTAAGAACTACCGCCCCATCAGCCTCCTTCCTGTTATATACAAAACGTTCATGAGAGTAATAGCTGCACGTCTGAAGACGTCCCTAGCAGCTACCCAGCCCAGAGAACAAGCTGGATTTCGCAAGGGATTCAGCACTATGGACCACAATCACATGCTGCAAGAAATTATCAGCAGAATGAATGAATACGAGATGCCACTAGTACTCTGCTTCGTGGACTATGCCCAGGCTTTTGACTCGGTTAGTACCTCCTCCACACTGAAAGAACTGGGGAAACAAGGTATAGATGCCAAGTAGATCCAACTTTTACGCTGCATCTACAAGGACGCCACAGCCTCTGTAATGCTGCATGAAGAAACAGAGGAATTCCGGATTGAGAAGGGAGTGAGACAAGGCGACTGCCTTTCACCAATTCTTTTTACAGCCGTTCTGGAAGAAGTCTTTAAAGC
>KZ308671.1:485621-517259 GCA_000376725.2 Ladona fulva | reverse complement strand
CTATTATATTATAATAATGATAAGTTTTAAAATACTAATTATTACTTTTATCATTATCGTCATCATCATCATTATCATCACTCTCAAAAGGGAATGACTTAGCATTACACTGCTATGACTTCCAACTTACCGATGGCATAAATGCATCATTTTCATGCTTGTACTCTTCCCTATTTCATTTTTGCTGTAATTCTTATTAAGTTGCCTTATACAAAGACTTTCTTCATAACTATTTCGTAAGTTCGCGATCATTTTCAGTGTTGCAAGCTCAAGGTTTCAAGGAGCCAAAAGATATGGTTCCATTACAAAAAAGCGTTATGGTAGGTTGCGAAAAGCTCTATAGATTAGAGTGCCACTTGTGTTCGAATAAACAGAGTCAATTTCGCAGTCAATAACCCAAAAAAACCATAAGTGATCGACATGTATGGACAATTAAAGCTGAGTGAGTAACATCACGCAATAGAGCAAAAAATACTCCATCCTAATAAAATGTTATTTTTTTCTTTTTTCCTGGTTGGTTATACGAGTAAGTCGTAGCTTCTTTCATTTGCGCATTCTACAGTTTGATCTATTCTAATCCTCATACTTCTGATAAGGTGTCCCCCATAATTTTTTTCCATTTCTTCTCCCTTAAATTATCTTAATTCTCTAGTATTTTCTTGCTCCAACATCTGCCATAATCTGTCCCAAATATTCCACCCAAATCTCTCTTTACTTCTTTTTACCTTCCATACTTCCTTTCAATAATATGGCATTAATTAAGGTTTTCACTCTTGCAATGTTAAGAAATGTGTTACTCGTAGATTCATTGGGCTTCGCTAACGTGAGCTTGTTCTGCTTATATCATTCTGGCTCAGGAATGCAAGGGCAAAGTACCTCACTCCTCATCTTGCCTAGTAAGCCTCATTTCCCTCTCCTGGCTCTTCGTAGCTGATGATGAAGGGAATGAGGTTCCAACCGACCTTCAGGCTGAATATTTTACAGATTTCCTTTCAGTGAATTAATATCGAACCCTTATTAAAAGTGTGCGCAATTCTGTTTCCACTTCTTTTTTTCACCTATTGCCAACTCATACCACTCATACCCACTCATAGCCGACTTTGTTTTTCCAAGATATAGTCCATGTCTCATACATTACAATACATCAATTAATAGAATGAGATGTATAATACAAGTTACTATAGTTACCTTGCCATAATAAAAGTTAATTATATTTACCATTTATTATGAAAAGTATAATACAAGTCTCTATACTTTCTTGGAACAACATAAGCTAGCTATATTAATTATATTTTCATAAATGATAACACAATTTATCTACCTTAATTTTCGTTATACATCTCTTGTATTGATGTGGTTTGTATCAACTTTTCTGTATTATATACTATGAGTTGTTGCATTTTTTTTCAGTTTTCACCTCAAGGTGAAAACCTGTTGGTTCACCTCCGAGGATGGCAGCTTAGCTGCCGGAATACGTATTAGGTTTTTATACTGGGACGGAGTTCTTGCTACACTGGTTTTCACGACATTTAGGAGTTTTTAACGTGTCATTAGTACACATTTGACACAGTTTTGGTTGGGGTGTGTGCTGTGCTATTGCTACTCATACAGGCCGTAGCTTGATCTCCACTTTATTCTTCAGCAAGATTATTTAAAAACAAATAATTACATAGTATTACAAGTACTTCAGGTAACTCAAACAATAACATCAATAATACTTGTACTTTCAAGTACAAATATGCCTTAAAATTAATTTAGAAGTGCTATGATGACATCATCTCACGATGTTAACTAATATTTAAATGTAATTTAACATAATTATTTATGTAAATATAAAATATCTGAAACTTACGAGTACATGACCCCTTAAGCCTAGTAAACAAACAACTCTCGTCACTGGTAAAAGACTTGATAAAATAACGTCATAATAGGAGCAATTTCTTTTGGAATTCTATCAGTTATCATTGCTAGACCTTAAAAATACGGTCATCAACATATAATATTCAAATATTAAGTTGACAATAGCAAATTAACAAATAAACTACTCTGAGCTGCATTGGATTATTATTTATCCTTCTACTCCGCTAATATGTGAGATAAATCATTCCCAGTACGCTCTAAAATTACTATAGAATAAGTTTATAACGTTTATGACCGGAGCATAACATGAAAATGACTAAAAAGTTGATATAATACTTCCGAATATGCAGCACGACTGAATTGGGGATGCCGTGGCGCTGAGCCGGTGTAGGAGGCACGGAGCACTTAACCGGTAGGGTTCACTGTACAGTGAACCCTACCTAAGGTAGCGTTCACTGTACAGTGCTCCCTACCGGTTCAGTGTTCCGTGCCTCCTACACCGGCCATGCCGCGCCGTCGAAAAATCCACCGCAAACCCCGGGTAGCAGGTGAATCGAGGCAGTTTTTTTAAATTCTATATTTAGAAACCTTTGAAATTGACGTAGATTGAGAGAATTGATAATCCGGTGCCGTTTTTATGGTTGTTATCCTTACTTTATCTCAAAAATTAGCTGAAAAATTTGTTACGTAAAATTAACAGAGGTCTATTTACGAAGGCAAAAGCTATAACAAATCAAAAGATCAGGAGTCATACAGGTATTCTAAATCGTTGTTTTTCCCATCACTTTCCTCCAACGGTGTCTACATCGAAGCGAACTTTAAGGTTTTTCCAAAAAATCCGAGAATCTCCTTCTCTGTGAAACTCGGCCAAGTTTGACATCCTGTATCTTTTTAAGGCGTACTGATAACGAAAATCGTGTTTTTATTGTAATTGTATGAAAACAATTAAACATTGAATCGCAAAATCCAATCTTTTCTAGATAACTAGAAACGAAAAGTTAAACATTGAATCGCAAAATTAAATCTTTTCTAAATAACTAAGCGCAGTTTCATGTCCCTTAATCTAAAAAACAATTTTTGTCCTCTGAGCCACCTTTTTTCGATTCTGTCCCACACTGCAACGTCTAGTAACATCACCGCATTTTGTCCCAATCAAAGATAATGGATAAGATGCTTTTATCTCTTCGTATATAAAAATTTTGCAATGGTGCAAATTTGCGGACAAATCTGATCGCAGAGGAGCTCTCACGCGAGCGCTCTGCTTATTTTTTTATTTCTGGCGCTCGCGGAGTCGAGCATGTGGGGGCGATGTAATTTCAGAGCTATTGCGAAACGCTTTGGAAGTTTTGCCAGCCTCGCGAAAAACAACTCGATAAGAGCGGAATGATAAAAGGACGAGTGCACCAGACTAAGGAGGGGAAATATTTGAGATATAACGTACTATTCCACGACCTCCTTCTCGGGCCGTTGCCCTTCGATTAGATGTTCAGATGCTTAATCGACCTTGCCAATTTTTCCGTTCCTACGTACCCATCAAAGAATTCCTAATTCAAAATGTATTGCGTCTATTCATATTAAACTCCTGACGTTTTTACTCTCAGTTGGGCCTGTTAGGGAGGTATTGTTTTGTTCCTGGAAATGTTTCCGAAAATTCCAGGAAGCTTTGACTCTCCAGTTGTTGAATTTAAATGCGAGACCTCGGAAATTGATCGATTACCAGGAAGTTGTGTATAAGTCGTCATTTGAATCGACTTGGTTGACGCAACACGAAGGCGTGAATCTTTGGATTTCGGAGAACGCTCGATTTAAAAATGCGAAGCGGTGAGACTTGCCTTCAACCAGATATCGTTTGGTTAAAAATACTTATCGAAAACTCCTATCGTAATTAAGTACATAAATAGGAAATACGCATCAAAAGCCTTTGAAGTTTAGATATGACATTGTTTCCCAATCTAGAATGCATTCTAGCTAGTTAAAGAAGTCAACAAGATCTTCATTCACGCGAATGAAAAGCACATATTCTATTAAAGCTCTCCAGAAATCATAAAAATAATGCTTAGTTAAAATATTTCTCGAGAAAATTGTTGAATTGATTTTGATTACAATCGCAACCGACATCAATCACATATCATTAGAAAGCATTCACTTCTATTAATCAACCTATTTTCAGTTTTAAGATTTAATATTATTTTAGTTGTAATGATTAGATAAAAACAAATTACTTTGTTATTGAATATTGTTTATATAATAATGTAAGCTACATGATACTCCTGAAAAAGCGAGACAAAAAATAAACATTTTAAATGTTTGTACAGAACCTGCATGATTTCAAGATCGGGGAGGCGTAAACTCGGGCCGGCCCTGGTGTCTATACAAATATTATTACCATTAAAATTTTGGGAATCAGATTGTGCAAGTTATTTGTTGGTTTTTAGTTTCGTACTCCTGCTGTACGATGAATATGCCGATCGCTCAATGAATAGGAATTGAGGGTACCAACATGCATGGACATAATTAATGCTTGTAGATATGAAAGCTATTACCTGAATTGGGAGAAATTCATTCTGAAGGATCAGGAAAATCCGCAAACTAAAACTTGTCGTCCATTCAACCTCCAGTCAATGCTTCCCATCACATTGTAATCAACAAAGATTTCGTGTTTCGTGGAATTTCATGATAAAGTTTGAAACCAACGTCATGCGTAATTTCCACTAAAATAGTTTTATTTTGCTGTTTCGCCCGATATAGCGGCCATTTTCATCTAAAGATGCAATTATCGAAGAAAATAAAAATATAGCGAAGCATTTCGTTAAAAAATAACTGGTAGCAAATATTGCTTGTGGCAGTGTTGATCTCTAGAATAATTTTTGTGATAAAAATGTATCTGACCGTCATTCTGAACCGAATCTACCTACCTTCTACTCTTTTAACTTTGCTAGTCCGTTTTAATGGATGGCTGTGCTATACTATACATAATGATAATCGAAATTTACCTCCTTTAAACGTAACTTTTATGTGTTTTACTTTTTTTAATCTGATTTTTCTTTTCTCATTTCCCATTACCTGTAGTTTAATGTAATTGTATTATGTATTTTTATGTTTTACTTTGTTTTTGACAAGTTATTTTCACCCCCCATCTGCGTAGGTGTTCTCCCGCAACGTGGGTTTCTCATTGTAAACCTTAAGTTGCAAAGAATTTTTCCTATACCTTACTCTATTCTTTGGCTTTTTAATTAACATATGTACATATTATAATGATATATGAGATTAGGTGGAACAGAGACCTGTATGGGCGTAACCTCGCCAATAAAAAATAATTCCAAACTAACGACGTAATTCCCAAAAATTTATTTAAACACGATCGGGTAGACCATTTCAGGAAATGAGGGAATTTGTACTTCAAGATGACCGTCTTGGTCGAAACCGGTCGTGTTTAAATAAATTTGTGGACATTACGAAGTACGTTTGGAATTATTTTTAGATGGCGTTCCACAATGTCAAGCCAGAGCACCTGGAGTTTGTCAATCTATCTACCTGCAATATGAATTACTACAGAAGCGACAATAAATATCGAACGAGGCATAAAATCAATTAAAACTGTTCACGCTGCGGATGGCCGATCTGAGCAGATATATATTTTTAATAAGAGGAACATAAATTTGATTTTATTTCTTTCATACCACCGAGCAACATGTCTCTCTTTTGGTTCTAAAAGTTGCTATTATAATACCCTGGGCTCTCGTTAAATTCTACAAACCGAGAGGAAGTCTGGTGAATAAATGAGGGATGCATGAGTGAATAAGTAAATACAAAATCTTTTCCGGGAAAATTACTTTATAAATGTGGGTTCCCGATATTGGATCACGTGATTGGTCTGAAAAAGAGCCGTAATATTGGGAGCAGAACCCGTCAACACCTGTCGACACATGGCCCATTGTTGCTGCAAATGTCAAAGGCAACTTTTCCCAATCCGGTTGCCTCTCTTTTAGGGAAACCATTTTAGTTGGTGAATCCACACACGCGTGGTTGATGGATGGGCACGTGATGGACACGCCTACGCGCGGACCGGGGTACGAATTTATTGCTCCAGAAACAGGCCAATGAGTCAAATAGGATGCATTTATTTATTTATTTTTTCTTGATACTACTAGTTTATTTAACATATTAATTAATAAATTAATATATTAAATCGCTTCAAATACTTATAAGAGTAGTAGTACTCTTCCAGCTTATTTAGGTAATTAATTATTATGAGTCATAATTTATGCGACAGCATGGTTCTGGCGATTGTGAAAATGGAGGAATAAAGGCCACGGAGTCAAATAGGGCGCATTTCCTTTTTTTGTGTGGAATGATTCAGATATATATTAGTACTTACATCCTTCGAGCTTACTTACTTGATTCCTTATTATTTATGAATAGCATGTTCCTGAGATTGAGTAGAATGCGGAATTAACGTTCGAATAAGTGAAATGTGTCCACATCTGTAGCACGCATATGCATGGTGGTACAGGGATAGAGATTACGATCCTGTTTCTGACAATACCTTGCTACGCTATTCTGTTGATTTGAAATTCAATATTCAATGTTTCCAAGGTGTCCTGTGTGCCATCCATTCCTAGATATTGTTTCAACGGGAATTATTTAATTAAAACTGAAAAGCTTCCATTACGCGCGTAACGTTCTCTTCATAATCAATTTCCGACTGGCATATCCTTTTGTTTCATTGATGAATCTAATAAAGCATTATAAGTTGAGTGGTTTAGGTGCGGAAGTAATCGGCAACGAAAATATTCTAGGCTTTTCACGAATAACAGATTATTGCATTCAAACCTGTAGTACACTTTCCTTTGAGGGGGTCCCGAAATATGACGATTATTGATACTGAATACGGTAATTTTAGGCTCAGTTTGCGTTTAACATGATTTTGGTGACGTGGATTTCCTGTCAAGCATATAGCTCAATTATCTCTCTACAAAAGTTGGCAGTTAAAAAAAATGTTTAAGGGAGTGATTCTTCTCGAGTTAACGCCCCTCAACCCCAGAGAGATGGGATTACCTTAAGATTAAATTTAAGAACGGTACATGTTAACAAAGAATATTGATAGGGTGACAACAGTCTATCTTCCATATCCGATAACAAACAGATTCATATTCATATGTAAACTATACTCTTACACATTCCCTAGGAACACCTACGCTACTGAAGAAGGAATCTATGCGTCTGAAATGTGCATATACTCATAGCTCAGTATTCATCTACATCTACATCTACATAAGTGCCCTGTAAGCCTCCTTTCGGCGTGTGGCAGGGGGTGAAAGCACCATGACTCTACTTCACTAATCGAGTGCTTTCGCGTATCGTTCGTGGAAAAAATGAAATTTTGAAACGACTTGTTCTAGCATCTATTTCTCTGATTTTCCTCGCAGTATCAGAACGGTCTATATAACATGGGGAACGCATTATGTCAACTCCATCATCTTTGGACGTGCTTTCTCTAAATTTATGAAATAGATTTATTTGCGTAACACTCACTGACTTGTCGTAACAATTCTTTACAAACCGTATCGTTTTTCGCTGTACTTTTTCTAATTCCCGAATACAACATTTTTCTGTAAGGTCCCATACACTACACGCATATTCTAAAAAAATTCTCCCCGGCGGGGAATCGAACCCCGGTCTCCCGCGTGACAGGCGGGGATACTGACCACTATACTACCGAGGACATTCACTGTGGGTGTTTGTATTAGAGTTTGAGGGCTCGGTCGCTTTCAGAATTGGTTTACACGTCTTGTTGCATTCGTTTTTTAGTCCGTTTTAGCCATTCATCAGATTTGTTATATATATTATAGGAAATATTTGCTTCCTCATGCCGTAACCACATGGTTATATACATGATAGGTCTTTCCTGTCTTCCCCGTTTCTCCCTCGAGAGGACGTGTTCAGGGTGAACTATTCGTCCATTGATCATGTCTGACGCCTTGGCGTCAGTAGATGTTGGCCCCCAGCGGGAGTCGAATTCGGGACCGCTTTCGCCGCCATGGTAGGAAGATCCCGCTTGTTTCCCAGTCGGCCAATGTTTCCCAGTCGGTGAGACGGCTACCATTGCTGGAACACATGTGTCTATATGGTGGGGCTCGAGAAGATTGATATCCTTTTATCTCAATCGTCTCGGTGTTTTACTTTTTATAATTCTTTGCTACATTCACAATTAATCCTCTGAGAGTTTACTGTCATTCGTCGGTATGCAAAATACTAGGTTGTTCAATAGGTCATTCGATAAGAGATGGCGCTGTTAGGTTCGTTACATATTCGTCTAAAGATGGTGCTACTTTTTCATGAACACATGTGTAGTTTCATGTAGATCTGTCAACTCATTCGTATATTTACAGCCGTTCAAAGTTTGCATGTGAGCGTAATAGAATAAAATAGCAAAGAAATAACGTGTTAAGTATTAAGTTTTAAGGTTGAACATGCCCATCGATGCTGAATCTTTTAATGATATTGGTCGAAAAAACGATTGACGTGCGGAATTATATGTTATTATCAAAATATAATCTGGACATTTATTTAGACAAATTATTTGGTTACACCTGGCTGTCGTTAGGAGATGGAAAGTGGGACCAGATGGGGCCCGACTAAGGTGAAAAACATCCCTCTCTAACCATCTTACCGCATCTACCTACAATGCGCTAAATCCGAGTTTTTTGGTTGTTTAACCGCATATTTGTCAGATGTGCGTGCTCCAGTTTAAGTTATTTGCAACAGTGATTCCGAGATATTCAACTGATTCGACTACCTTTATATTCATTCCACTAATTTTGTACGGGTGGTTCTGATGCAATTTTTTCTTTTCGAAGAAATTAACACCAGAACATTTATTTACATTAAGACCTAGTTGCCAATTTTCTTTCAACCTTTGAATATGAACTAGAAAGTTTGACAGTGGAATGCTATATTCGTCGCTGTAGTTTGTAGTGCACTGGAATCTGTAGTCCAATGCTCTACCATGATTCAAAAATAACGAACGGAAAAAAACCTAAAATAATAAGTCCAGACTGATGGCAGCCCAGTGCGATCCTGATTCTTTGTAAGATATTGAAACAACGGAAATTGTTTTCATTAGTCGATCGTGATTTTCTTGTTAAGAGGGACTAAGCTAAGGGAAATAGTGCGCTGTTGAGAAGTAAACTAGTCTAAAAAGGTCGATAACCATTGCGATAGAAAAAAGAAAATAAAGAGTTGTCTTCAGAGCAAAACAATGAGATGAATAATTATTATATGTACCGGGATATGTACTTCACAACATCGTCACCGAAATGGGAGAAAAAATTTCTAGGGGGCAACCGGGTTTGAACCGGTGACCTCTCGATCTGCAGTCGAATGCTCTACCACTGAGCTATACCCCCACATGTTTTGAATGAGATTATGAATAGTTGACCAAGTACTATACTTGCTAACTGTGGATTCTACTGATGAAAGGAGATGGAAATTGTAAAAAATTGAAGACTAAATAATTTATAGAACATAACAAAAATTCAACAGCAGTCCAAATTTTGTCAAATTTTTTAGTCGGGAACACAGAATTCGAAAAAATTAAATCTAAAGCAAAACTACAGCCAATGAGCTGTCTTCGTTCTGATTAATTTTATGAAATCGTCATAGAAAGAAAATTCTATACACGCGTATCTTGTATATTTTGAAGATTAGATCGCATTTCTACTAATACATTAGAAGTCTTAACTATGCTAAATATTTCAATTTTTCGAACGCCGTCATCACTTGGGCGATCGCGTAGTACATATATTTTCGAGTGTAGCCCAACTTTTTTGTGGATAGCCCTCGGCTTTATAAATAGTTTCAAATTTTTATCAGGAATATCTTTCTCATTTAATAGCAATCATAATCAAGAACATCATCGCAGAATTCCATTGTTAACTTTACCATAGTAAGAAAAGATATTAAACATTTTTAATTAAATTAATTAAACTAATTAAAAATTTAATTTAATTTTAATTAACTAAAATAAAGAAATTAAAAATTTTTTAGTTGGTATGCGCAATGCAATGAACTTATGAATTGAATTGTATTTGTTTTATTAATGTTAAATGCCCATGCTTCCCGTGTACTCATAGCCGAAATTTTCAGCTTAAGAAAGAATATTTAAACCGTGATTTGTTGGAATTCATTAGTTCTAACATGAAATTAAAATTCGTAGTAAATCTGGAGCATTGATACGTAATAATTTTCGTTCCGGTTTTCGCTCAGGTTCAACAAGGAAACCGGATACCGATATTATTCCGGTAAAGCTTCTACCGACGCCATACCAGTTAGAACCGTTATTTTTCGCTCCGAAAATTGTAATATTTTATCTTTGTTTTATTATTTCCAAACTTTATCTTTTACATTGAATTATACAAGATTAAACGATACATTTTAGTAATAGTTAGTTTCAAGTCGTAGTTCCCTGTGTTTGTTAAACCTTTCCTCCACTTAAACTAAAAAAAATGTGCATTTTTGAGAGACGGAAGTCAGAACGGAACGAATAACGGTTTCCGGTTTCTGTTCGACTTCCAGAATTCCATTTTTGCTGTTCGGGTTCGGTTTTCACTCCGGCAAAAAAAAACATTTTTTCAGTTTCAGTTTTAGTTTTAGTATCGTAACCATCGGCAGAACTAGATCAGTTGGGAGAGCGTTAGACTGAAGATCTAATGGTCCCTGGTTCAATCCCAGGTTTCGGCATGCTATTTTTGTCCACTACGAGCTATGGTAGACTACCTTTTCTGGCTTACTTATAATAATGCTGCAAAATGTTTGTGGAAAATTTACCAAGTGTCCTTTCTTCTCTTTTTAACTCCACCGACCAACAGAAAACAGCATTGCTTACTTATTATTTAGTTTGTAATAACATCTCATATTCCCAAGCCCAGAATTTTTAATGTCCACAGAGTATATTTTTATCCTACATATGTCGTCTATTTCTATCCTGTGAGGGAGAATTCGACTAGTTTCACCGTACGGACAACTTCAGGCAATAATGTCAATGCAGTATGGAAACGTATTCTTGCTTTTCATTAAAAATTGTCGAGTTTCAGCACCTTATACTCTAATCTTATATCTTCCCTTTTATAACTGCTAAGGTCATTATTAATCAGAGCGATGTCATCGTCAATTAATGTATGTACTACTTCGACAGACTTCGAAAAGATTTCCACCATGGAAATTCTTTTATTAAACACCAGTCGCCATGATCTTTTTGAAATATAAAAAGTTAGCTCCTTTGTGTTATGTTCCCAGGCGAGCCACCGAAATTTTTATGTACCATTTAAATGCCTTCAAAGATAACCAAAGTAGATGAAATAGAATTTCGCTATCGAATAGGCTTAAAAGGAAGTCTCAATATACCTTGTCGGTTATGGCTTCCTGCCTACCGTGTTGTGGTAACAGGCCGAAATAGCTCAGTTGGGAGAGCGTTAGACTGAAGATCTAAAGGTCCCTGGTTCAATCCCGGGTTTCGGCAAATTTTTGGATATTTTTTATGTTGAAGCAACATTTAGTCTTTACATTCCATTGAGCAATATTTATATGTCTCCCTCAAGTCCTCCTTTCATTTCTTCACTGCATGCTCATCACGAAAAAGGTTTTTAAATGTTAGAGAAAGGCATGGCGCCTCTACTTTATATGCGTATTGTAATAGCATCCAATCGTGTAGTAGAAGTATAGGCAAGGATCTGATATTCAGCAGATTGAAGCGTTTAATTTAGAGGTGGGTTACCTTTTCCCATCGGAAGACATCATTTAGCTTTCAGATGAGAGTCGCCCGTATTCAAGTCACATTCACACATCGAAATTACATTACAATTACGGGCCAACTAATTCATTTTCTGAGAAGAAAATTTGCTAAAAGAGAACATTTTCATCTCTTGTAATAAATGGCAAGATTAGGAAACAAAGTCATTTGAATAGGGGTTTTTGTTTCAGAAAAAGGCTTAAAGACCACATTGAACTCCCAAAACGCAGCATGTTGTCAATATCACTGCTTCCCCAATTCTGGTTTAGGTATTCCTATGACAAGTAGCTAATCCCAATCGATAATACACCGATTGCCTTAAACACAATACTTTTGGCCTCTCCAATTTTCATGCAAACTTTCATCATCATTATAATCTCTTTCTCACTTTTCGTTGCATTGGTTCTGAAGATGTAACGGTTCTTAACCAAGTCACATGACTCTTTGTTTTATCGAGTTGTAATTATTATTGCTATTAATTAATAACTTGGAAAATTGTCATGGAGCAGATAACCAGAATTGCGTATTTTTGGAGTTAAATGTATGTTTTTCGGAGATAAATGTATGTCTTTTATGCTTCTGTGCAATGCTCCTGGTATAGTACATACCTGTTGATGATGGAAGTATATTTACCGATTCTTGATGCCACATTTGCTTTATTCCCTCTTTTAAGGCGTAGTATTTATGCAATTTTTCTACGTGCTTCTTTTGTAAGTTCGTGGAATTTGATTTTATCTGTGACTTATTCCGGTTACTGTATAAGTTCACTATCTTATTTTCTTATATATTTCTTATATATATCATGCTTCTTTTGTAATTTCGTGGAATTTGATTTTATCTGTGACTTATTCCGGTTACTGTATAAGTTCACTATCTTATTTTCTTATATATATCATGCTTCTTTTGTAATTTCGTGGAATTTGATTTTATCTGTGACTTATTCCGGTTCCTGTACAACTTCACTATCTTATTTTCTTATATATTTTCTGATGTGTCGTATTATGATTATCATCATTATCTTCTTCTTCTTCATTATAATCATTATTTGATCTTTTATTGGAGAGGTTGGATCCAAGTAGACCTCTCTTCCATCTAACCTTGTATCTTATTTTTGGTAGCAGTATTGTTAAAAGTACTTCGACAGCTTATGTCATTTAGCAAGTAGGCCCCTTCAGGAATCGAACCCGAGACCGCTTACATCGAAGTAGAACGCGTTCATAAAAACGTACATAAAAACAAAAGAAAGAAAAAAATTGGAAAAATTGGAAATTGGAAATTTGGAAAAAATCTCGATGTATGGAGGTTGCTGTAGAAGAAACCCCTGTTGCCGGAAAACAACCACACAAGAAGTGGGTAAAAATACTGCGGAAACACAGAGGAAAATCAAAATTAAAAACAGAAAAGAATAAGAAACAAGTATACATTTAGAAAACAAAATGAAAACCAGCAGCCGAAGTGGTTCGCTAAGTATCAGCTGATTCGTTTCCTCGTCCTTAAATGTTCGCGGTAATTTAGTTTCGACTGAAAAGAGCAATACGAGGAAACTATGCCGAATTATACCGGGAAAAGTAATATTCGGTCCTTAAGAATTTTCCATTGAGATTTTGAGTGATGCAATATGAGTATGTTTCTAAAAACTCGTACTTTCGTTGGGATATAAACTTTGTTGCAAGAGAAAGGAATTGTGATTCGTGAGGGAGTACTTGCTTATCTGAGGCGTGCTTAGATTTTATGATGAAAACAGAATGTTTATTTACAACATTTTCTGGAAAGTCTTGTTGATGAAGAGTTATAGATGGCTTTGTACAAAATTGGGTGTACCAAGATTTTTCCTCGTGCTGTATATAGTTAAAGAGAAAGAGTAGATGGAATTGGCAGGATGAACAACATTATAAAATTTGTAACGATATAATGCAGAGAAATTATTTTCACATAGGAAACCGTCGTTTTTGAGTCCATTTTGTTCGAGTATTTTGTTACATTATCATTTAAAATTCGCAAATACAGCACTCTGCATTATAATGCAAATGATACAAATAAATATGGGAAAATTAGAACCTGAGAAGTATTTGGAGCGCCAAGCAAAAGAGTCACGGTGATGAGCAGGATAATCAAAGGAGTCGGAGTAAATAATAATATGACGTGATAAGGGCACCATAAATATCCTATGGAATTCCTAAATATTGCGGTTCCCCATATTGCAGTTGCGGGATACATCAATATGCTTCTTGAAAATATGACGAGGGGAATCACTGGAAGTTTGTCTGCTAACCATCTAAGGAAAAGTAAGTCACCATGCATTGCATGATGTATACACCAAATGAATTATATAGAATGATTTCAAGATAGAATTGCTCCCAAGCCATCCCGCAAAGGAGGAAAACTCAGATTTTCTACACATAAGAATAAATCCGGGGAACTCTTTTCCACTTCATAGTAAACCGCGATTCGCCAGCCCACGCTCCGTTTCTGAGAAGGAAATGTATCCGACACAATAGCTTTTTTTCCCTTTTTTGCTTCCAAACAGTCAAAAAACAGAGAAATGATTTCAAAGAGAGTGGATGAGAAAGAAATGTCAACGGATGTCCGTGTAAGAGAACTGCTAATCCCCAAAAAAGGTAAAGAAAACAGAAAACAGCAATTCAGGGACTCCCCTAATTAAGTCTTCATAAATAGGCGAGAATCTACATACGAAGTCGGCAAATATGACGTGAGTATCACATTAACAACTGGTAAACAAAATTAGCGAACAGAATTGCGCAAATTAGCTCAAATAAGTGGACGCATTGACATTCAAAATTAAATTTTCAAACTTTTTTAATTTTCGGATTTATTTTTTTAATTGCTCTTTACCTTATGATTTTTATTGTTTTAGCGAATTAGTTTATGTTTATTTTTTTACGGTGATGCTCAAGTGATTTCTATATATACAGTTTCCTTCACATTTTTTAGCTGTCAGTAGGTTTGCGAAGTTTTTCGCACCTCCTTCTTTGTTGGTGTTTTCCTGCTGTTATTATTTAGGTTTTTCACATCCACACATCCTTCTTAAGTTTTCTTCTCTATTTCCATTTAAAAATGTATTTATGTATTCATTAATATCTCTGATGGCAGGTTAGATGAATGAAGAGACTTTTTATCTCACTCTCGTCTTAATAAAGACTTTAGACAATTCCCCTCATTCGAGATGTTAAAGAAATAATCTGCCTTGTGGTTTTCGCAGACTTGACTCCGTCTGTTTCGTTACACAATGATTAATGTTTATCATAACGTGATCTTTTAAATGATTATATTTGATATTTATGTTACATAATGTTGTTTGAATAATCATTTTTAGTGAATCAGGTTTTTTATTGTTTCTTAGGTATGATTATGCATAATTTTATTGGAAAAAAATGAAACTAATAAAAGAATTACTTGTATGGAAGTATTTTTTCTATTTTCACTTTTTTTACCCTTAAAAAATAAAATTAAAATAAGGGAGTTTAGAATATTATTGTTGAAATATGTTCAAAATGTCGACATGTAAGCCTCAAACTAACGAAAAGATTACTCATAAAGAAATGTTTCTATTTTCATACTTTTTGGCCTTTAAGTGCCAAAAAATAAAATAAAAATAATGGAGTTAAAAGTATTATAGCTAAATTATGTTCGAGATATCGACATGTAAGCCTCAAATCCAGTGGAATACACACGTAGGAAATCATTTCTTTAATGAGTTTATAGCTTCATTTTGCTTAATACGACGTATTCTTGGGGTTATAGATCAATTGAAAACTCGCATAATAATGTATTACCCAGAAATCCAGTAAACGATGTGGAAACTCCAAAGTGAGTGCGCCTTAAAGATGTGGTTGAAATAAGGTTCAGAAAAGAGCTACACACACGGGCTCATAATTCAGCGCAGTAGGCCGAAGCTAAGGGCCTCATCTATATGTGGACCTCAGTGAGACGTACTGGTAAATTCTCAGTAAAATTGTTCTAGCTTCTCACTTCAATAAAGAGTTTTATATTAATTAAGTCTACTTAATATCTATTAAGAATATATATTACATTACTTACGTCACTTTATAATGTAAGAAAGTCTACCCATCATTCTTTGTAATTTATGGAAATGCTATGCATTGTAATTCAAAATTTGTTTTTTCTTGCCGTAGTGAAGTGACTGAAATTTCTAGAGGATGTATATTTGTGTATTTCATGAAAAAATTGTAATTTGACTCCTTTTTAAAGGGGGCCTCAATCTGATATTTGCGCCTAGGGCCTATAATACCTTATATTCGCCCCTGGTTACGTATATGAATATGTAGTTTTATTTTCTCCCCCTTCCATGAATGAATCGATTTCCCAAAAATGTGGAACTGTTGGGAATGTTTTCCGCCCATGAGCTTGGCCGTGCGACAGTTTGTTTTGGAGAGCCTACCTACATTCGTTAAGTTTAAATCAGTGTCTTCTTCGCGGACGTTTTAAGAGACAATCCTGTCATCAACCTGTCATTCTCCTAAACTTTGTAACGAGACATCACCTTGTGGCTTGTCCAAGTAGGTTTCACAACATATGTTCGAGCGAAATTGGCAGATTTTCGTGTTCCATAACACCAAAGCTTGGCTTAAAATTATCATAATATCTCAACTATGTCACTAGATAATATTTCAAATTATTTTAATCGGTATAAAATAAATTTATGATGTAAAATTGCGATTTGGAGATTATTAATTTGATTAAATAGTAGGAGAAAGTTAATTTTGGAGATAAGCACCGCGTGAACCATTAATCTGTTGTAAACTGAACGATTTGTAAGGAAGAGTGAATTTATTGAGAGAGAAGAAATTGAACATGGGCCTATATGGATCCCCTTCAAAAATTAGTACTGCTGTCGGTGCTGACATGTGAAATACATAAAGTCACTTCTAAACTCCCTAACTTTTAATATTACCGTAATATGCACATGTAACGGTGAAATGGTAAACGTTTTGTTTTCATTTTGGTCAGTTCGTTATGACTTCCTACCACAAAGTCTTGCCAGAGTCTATAAATCGTAGGCTTATATTAAAAATGAGGTGACTATAATTGGCTATATTAACATTATTTGACTGTCCTCGTACCAAGTTCTTCCGTTCAGAAATTTTGGAAATATTTTTGCCTCTACGATTTACTTTTATGGGTTTGATTGAATATTACTTTATTTAATAACTAACAGTTCTTTCCGTAAAACTTAGTGGCCTCAGTGGCGGAGCGGTTGACATACTTGCTGTGTAAACCGAAGACCCCCCCGGGTTCGAGTCCCGGGTAATCGGATTTTTTTGGTTAGCAAATTGTTGTGTATGCTTTTGTTACTTTACGTTTACGCCTCTCCTGTAACTGTCCAATGAATGGACGTTTGTGAGGGCTCCGGAAAATAAATAAATAGCTCACAATTTACTTTCAAAGTTATAAGTTGTTTAATTTTTCATCATCATCATCCTGTAGAACGATTTTTGGCCTCCAGAAGAAAGAAGGTTTCTGAAACTTTTCTATAGAAACATTAGAAAAGTCTTAATATAAGGCACTTCCCATTACCCATCAGACTTACATTAGAATAGAGAAACTTTATTTACTGGAAGTTGTATGAATGTATAATTCGGCTTTATATGAAACCATCATGCCGCTTTTCAGTGTCGTATTGCATTCATTCAAATACTTCAACATCTACTTACGAGGTTTGAGGTCCAAAAAAACACTCCGTAAGCCGTATGTCGGCAGGCGGAACTCGCGTTTAGAGACAAACGGGAAGCTCCGGAATACCGACTTCTGGGAAAACCCCTACGCACATTTCGGAGACAATACCTCCATCATCAGGGGCTCCGCAATGGGAAGTCAAATTCTTTTCTTTTATATACTTACGAATACGAGGGAATACGAATTCAATCGCTAAGAAAACTGATGACATGTTTTTAAACATTACTAAAATAAGTTTTTGAGTTTTATGAATAAAGTCCACAAATTAAACAAGTAAAATGGATGAAAGTTATCAGAAGGTGAAGCAAATAGCATCGAGTAGTACTAGGGAATGGAAGTAGGACACGAGAAACTGCCAAGAATGTGGTCATTAAGGGGATGAATGTGAACAGCTTATTATTTCCGCGACGTTTTCCGTATTTTTCCACATTGACCTCACCTGGCATCAATATTGGATCCATTCGGATCTTTATCCTCACAAATTCCAGCAGTTGGGGATGCACATTTTTGCCGAAAATCCTATTTTACTATTAGCCGATCTTTAACCATATTTTTAGGCAGACCCACAGGAAAACGTGATTTCTACCACCGTTTTTCTGCTTTTCATCTGCGTGATTCACTTACGCCAATTACGATTGGAATAGAAAAGAGGCCATACACTTTCCTTATTTTTAGAAGCCAGTCTGTCCTCCCTGCGGAAGAAGCCAAGTTTGAGCTCAGCCTATTATTTGCGCCACGGAAAGGGACTCTTTTACTTTCGAACGAAAATAAATTAACGCCTCCCATTGCCTTCCTAACCCAGTAACGCGGAACATGTACCTTTTTACCCCTTGTTTAAATACACCCCATCATTAATTTGAAATTCGTACTATTAAATAATATAATAAAGATCGCGAAACTTTCCTTGTGTAAAATTACAAATTACTTTTTCGCAATTAAATTTTATTTCCTTACCCTCCAAACATTCTTTACCTTATCCGTCAACATTTACTCAAATATATGTTAGCTCTTTTCTACAGCGTGTATTATATTGCTACATATAAGATTAGAATTCTTAGCCTAAACCACAATCACTAGAAGATAGAATATTTAAACAAGGACAATGTATTTAATAAATTCAGAGAAGGTACATTTTAGATGGTATAGCTGATATTATGCGTCCTTCCTGTTACATAGGCCGTTCTGAGAGAAAAGACAGAGAAATATATGCTGCAGCTAGTTGTTTCAAAAATTAATTTTTCCGCGAACGATAGGGGAAAGGGAGGTAGAGTTATGGTGCATGTACCCCCTGCCACACGCCGAAAGGCAGCTTGTAGGGTGCATATGTAGATTTGGATGAATGGTAGCACTCGGAAAAAATTAAATTTTCTAGGATGAAACCAGCTGTAATAACGGGAAATCCCACCGCAAATTTCTTGGCAAAATCGCTATTATCCTGCCTTCTGTGACATGGAGTTTGTAAATGACTCATTCGCTAATCTGAAAAATATTCAGCCGTTTTAGGATAATCTGAAGTTACTCGAGTTTTCGAATATTTCCAAATAGGTAACAGATTTAAGTGGACGAGAAAGAGGTTCGCCGTTCAAGTCAAAAAGAGTATTAGGCTGCCCCACTCTTGTGTGAACCCTGAGAAGGTTGCCTCACTTACATACCGTCTAAAACCTTGATGATCAGGATAAGTTTTGCTACGAACCCTGATATTCAGTTTTATTTCTATTGGTTTCATCCGTTTATTAAATATTGTGAGATAGTTTTAAACATTTTTCGTTATTACGCTTTATGAAAATTGTAAAATTATAGGTGTATTTGCGGAGACAGTTCAGAACCAATTCGGAACTGCGGCGCTGAACGATTTTCCTCGCCTCCCCGAACGCTTAAAACGCAAACTGTGCATGCGCCGTAGTTCCTAACTGGTTCTTTGCGAACACACCTTACTGCAATTTAGTATTAACTATTAAACATTACCATCCCATGACGTCAAATATTGTAACATATAAAAGACTGAGCCATATAAAATTCCACCATGTCGAACTAGTTAATCTCATTTAAATAAAATATTCCTATAATCCGTGGAATGAGGACATTTAAAGCTGAGAAAAACATGGAAGTTGTCATAATGTATTGGGAGATGTATACATAAAGTTGGTAAGTCTGAATACAGTGACTAAATGGTAAGTCACCTAACAACATCGATTCCTTACAGGACTATTTTCCAATTTATGACGAACGCGAAACGGTAGGGATAAAATCACATTCAGATTTAACTTCAACAACGACATTTAATATAATCCTCCGTTAGAAGGGAGTATTTTTGATTAAATTTTGGCATTTTTATGGAAAGTTTGGATAGATATCCATTCAACACTCACCTATTCATTTAGACCTCAAGCAGTCATTTTATGTAATTCAGCGTAATGAGCATTGACATAACAGGAAAGATACGCGAATTTCTTACCTAATTACCTTTGAGCACAAATTTCACTTGGCAGATTTGGAAAATGAAAATTAGCCTACGACCTACATGGTGACGACATTTAATCATTTTGAAGCTGTATAACCTCCAATTTCGGGCACGCAGACATATACCAATTCAAATATTTTTTGCTAAGATAATTGTATATCAATTCGATTATCAATTTTACGTTTTCTGGGCTTATTGAATGACCTTATGTGTGTACTTTGACAGGCTGAGGAGCCTTCTCATAAACAAAACGAGCTCTTCTGCTTCTTGGCTTAAATACTATTGCGTAATGCACTTGGACTATGCACGTGTTTTTCCCTATTTTCATGGACATGTGCTAAGGAAGTAAACAAAATGTAAGATTTAAATAATTGAGTTATTTAAGTTACGTAAAACCTGCAGAGTGTAAATAGGAACAATATATGATGCAATACTTGAAATCAGAATCGTCACCTTAAAACACAATTAGTGCGATTTTACTATTTGATTCTCGTCTAGTATTTTCTTATTGTTAGACTGCGAATGGAAAAATTTACCACTTCTACTTATTCATATTTTGATTTAAAAGAAAAGGCGAAGACCCGGTGTTGTAATGTATACTTAAAAAAGACTTCACCTAATATTCAATTTAGAGCTCTTTTTTTTTTTCTATCGCAAGAGTTGGAGTGAAGATTGTAGTTAGTCTCCATACTGAATTATCTTCACTTTAATTCTTGCGAAACAATATCAAACCGGGCTCTGTAGTGAACATTAATTAGAGTCATTTTAAGTATACGCTTCAATACCAGGCCTATGCATTAGAAGCCGAAAATTGCTAACTCTGTAAGCGCTGATAGGCTATGAAATTGAGACTGTGTTTATGATTCAAAATTATTAATCTGTATTGAGGATGCCAATTTTAATTTATTCTTTTGAATAAATAATTATCTTTGTAATCGGCGCTGTATAGTAGTTTAGTGATTTGATTACTCGCCCGGAATGTGGGATATCTGGGTTCGAGTCCCAGTCATGTCGTTATTTTCCATATCCGTTTATCTGCTAAATTAAATACCCATACCCTTACCAATTGTATAGTTCATGATTATTCTGCTGAATAGGAATTGTGAAACTGATGACAAGCAGAGTTTTTGAATTTTCCCCCGAAATTCTTAGAAAAGCCTAAGAAAATTCCCAAGAAAACGGACATGAAAGAAATCTGACGGATCTGGGACTCGAACCCGGGTCGCCCGATTGCCGGTTGGTTGCTCTATCCATTGAGCAATCCGGCCAGAACATACCTCAATGGATAGAGCACCCAACCGGCGATTAGGAGACCCGGGTTCGAGTCCCGGTTCAGTCAGACTCCGTTTTTCCTTGGGAATTTTCCTAGGTGCACGCCTTATTGTGCCAAGTCGCCTGAACCCTTTCTCTGTGTGTTTTCCATATCCATTAGCCTGGATAAGTGCGTTATAATCACGAAAGGCAGAAATATGTAGGACCGTCGAGGATCTGCGAAAATCATCAATCGATCAAAAGTGTAATTGTCAAGGATGCAGAGGACAGGTTTTGTGTGTCGCAGAATATTCCAAAGTCATTAGACCGCTTGGAAAGAGGCCGAGGACTAATGAGATTACGGATTATCCGAAGATAACTGTTTCCTCACAGTTACGTATATATTTTAGCGGTGATACGAAGCAAAATTTTGGGTTTACTCACTATCACTCGTATGAAAACAATCCCTCTAATTGAAAAGGAAATTTCCTTTTAATTTAATATTTTTATTAATTGTACCCTCTGCCACCAGGGCTATATTTATAGCACCTAATTGAGTTAATACATTTCTAATAACAGCAACAAAAAGCAACAATAATAATCTCATTCTATATTAATTTGGCGAAAGATTGCCTTACCATAGATCCAGAGCTAGCTTTCAAAAATGTTGCATCACGGAAGAGACGAATGGTCTTAATCGTCTAAATTGACGAGGCGTTGATTTGGAACGTTGCTATAGCTACGGAAGGAGATAGTTTGGCGGCGGAAAAGAGAATTATATCGTTGGCGAATGTAGGGCAGTCGGGAGATATGTCCTTGACTTTAGCGGTCTGAAGGAAACATAAAGAGACAAATATTATAGACGACGGCGAATAAAGTACTGTTAACCGTATACCTTCGAATGTGTTTCCATTAGCGAAAAAGTCATCTTACCAACATAATAGATGCAAACAAAGCAGGGACGGGGAAAGGGCGGAAGCCACAAGAGGCTGATCGTATAGGTTGTAGTTTCCTATAAAACAATGTTATTTCCAAGAAGACATGAGGATTTTTCGTAGAGTAATTGTGTTTCACTAACGTCGACTTTTCCGCTTATAGCGTTCTAACTCAGTGAGGAAAGCAAGGGCAAATTACCTCACTCCTCATCTTGCCTAGTAAGCCTCATTTCCCTCTCCTAGCTCTCCGTAGTTCAAGATAGAGGGGATGAGGTCCCAACCGGCCTTCGGGCTGTATACTTTAATTACTGAATAGCCATAGCAAGGGTAGTGACTGCTAAAACACTTTTCGTAATTTTAAGAATTCTATTTGCCCCTGGACATTAGGCAATAATGTTTCTAAAGCCTTAAAAATTTTTACCACGACAGGCACTCTTGAAATCCTTATAGTTGACGATAAATATGTGTTCGGTTTCTTAATGCACTCCTTGGCCACATTTATATGCCAAATATAATGAAGTTAGTGATGTATACTCAAGTAAAGAACTTTTCGATCACTTTCCAGGGTCTCTGAGGGAGATTTCGCTGTAATTCATAGTCTTACGTGTTGCCATAGCTAACTCCGTTCGAGAACTCCGCCCTCCGCCGCTTCGTTAAGCGGTAGCGTGGCCGAGCGGTCTAAGGCGCTGGTTTAAGGCACCAGTCTCTTCGGAGGCGTGGGTTCGAATCCCACCGCTGCCAAATTTTTTCCACGGTTTGATACATTTATTAAATCACTCCTTATATAACGATCTTACCCGAAAGAGATATTCAAGATTAGAGATATTACCTTTTACTCTCATATTCATAATTGGTTTCATCATCTGTTAGCTTGCCAGCTATCGTATCTTCTACGATATTTTGCCTAATATACCTCTAATAGTATTCTTCTTTGTAGAATATATTAGTTGAAACTAAGCAGAAGGTTTATGTGAGCCTAAATTTTTTGATTCTAAAATCAGAAATCAGCGTATAGACCCCTATAAAAGTGTAGATAAGTCTTTTATACTAAAACATTTGTTCGTTCAGTAGAGATTATCTAAGAAACTCCATTAGAAAGAACCAATTGTGTAAATTATAGTAACAAATAAAATGATATAATAAAATAAATGTAATAATAAATTCTTGAATTTGTGCAGACATCAAATTTAAGTTCATACAGGTTCTATCTAATAATTTCTTTCATTTTCATACTAGAATGATAAATTTTAGAACATTTTCAATGCTCTAAGCAAGAATTGATATCGATAAGTGTTCTATCTTTCCGCAGGTTCGTGTGTCTTAAAATGCCCTACTCAATGCTATTTCTTTCGTTTCTAAATAACTTCCCTCATCCTTTATGCCATCTAACATCTTTGTCTTCTCCTCTGCTTTTCCCATTGCATTCTACCCCCAATTATCTTCTTAGCAATCCATTTCCTCACAGTATTGGTCCTCACATTTCTTCTTTCGACGTTTAATTATTTCGGTTAAAACCCTCTCCTTTCCAGCCATCTCTAGTATCTCTGTGGAGAATCGATGCACTAGCTGTGTTAGCATAAAATCAAACAGCTTCGGAGAACAATGTTTGATATAACCATAGTGATCGTTCTAGACGATATGCTTCGAATGTGAAGATCAGTTTATTTTATTTTTCTGAATATTGCAATAGTGCTTAAATTATTTTATTTTTATATTTATTAAATTCACGGAAGAACGATGAGAGTGTGTAAAGCACGTATTAATCCTGCCGCATATATATGGCATGTGTTTATTCTCCGAGGTGGCCCAAAAATGAGTCTTCAAGGAAACCCAGTAAATTTTCTAGGCGGGGGTCTGTTATGATTGAGGCCCTCCGCTGGTGAAGGATGTGTTATAATTTATTTTTGCCGTGGTAGTTCCAGAAAGTAGAAGAAATTCGAAATAGGTCAGTTTTTGGCTGAGAAAAGTTGATGTTCCCAAAAGAAAGAAGTGAATAGGAGATCCTGATATAATCAGATATGTACGATTCTTTCGTAGCTTGAATAACTGCATAGACAGTATGAAAAGAGACTGGTGAGTTTCTTAATGTACTTTAATCTCGAGTACAACTTGGTTGTATCTTGAGCGCATACTGCATGTACCTTAAAATTAGTTTGTAAATGGGACACATTATAAATCAGTTAATTGTACGCCATTCTAGTTATCCATAGGCTTACTTATGAGTAAAAAATGTCTAATAAACCTCTTATCTTCTAAAAAATACCTAATAATAATAATATATAACAATACGACTTTGCTGTGACTATCAGGTACCTTGTTCTATCCTTCACCATATGAAATTTAAAGGAGACAGCTTAAAAAATGCACAATCTGTGGGTTTAAAAACCAAAGTTTGCTCATAGGAAAAATACACTGAGACAGGAAAACACCCACAAGAAGGGGTTTTGAAAAAACAGCGAAACTTACTGACAGATAACCAAGTTTTACGTAACAGGCAGATTAAATTAGATCTGAAAGGCAAACACAAATGTTGCTATTTAGAAAAAACAAAAATCAACAGAAATTTTCATTATATATGGAAATTTATGGTAAATAGTCTTGATTTTGGCTGTTTTTACTTAAAAGTACGGCCTTTGCTACAAACATTTTCTTATTTTTTCGGCACTTGTAAGGAAATGGATAACATTTTAATGAATTGAATATTCTTGCCGGTCTGTTTTAACATGTTCATTTGAATTGAGGTAGTTTGGGAAAAGGGCATAAAAATGTAGGAAGATTTGCGAAGATAAATCAGCGGAAAAACAAGCCGCGTTAAGGAAATACCCATATATAAGGCTGTGTTTAAAAACTGCGCCTACTTGCTTAATGGAAGAGTGACTAGAGAAGAAAATTCTACCATTATGAGGATAAATTTAAGCATTGAAAGTCAGAGAAATAAAAAAAAATTCGTTTCTTATAATACCAAAAAATTCGATGATATACATAAAAATATAGTCAATAAATTACGTTAAGATCGGGATTCCTATCAATTTCAATTATTTGTACCGTAAAAACGTAATTAAAACGAGATGTAAAGCCCCAATAAAGACACTACTTCTGTAGTTTTGTTTCAGTCTGCGCTTGATTTTGAAGTTTAGTAGAGAGACTGAGTATCATAACGTACACACACACGTTTTGATTCTCTGTTTCTATTCCAAGATTCTTTTTCACGTAGATCTCAACAAAAGTGCAATAAAATCCCGTACGATTGGATTCGATCGTATACTTTTTCGATGATTGACAGCTTCCACATGTGTGCACATCGATTTCCTACGAGTTGCGGAATCGCCGGAGCACAGCGTGTGGGATTCTAGAACGCGTCCTTAGCACATGACCCTGATATTTGTGGCTCGTCTAGAAATAAACCCGCCTCTCCCTAAATAATTCCCTCGGAATCTTTCATTTCCTCACTTTCACTTCCTTCCTCGACTCGCTTTCACTCCTCGACTCCCCGACTTTATCTATTTCCACCCTTTTTCTTCAATTCTCGATTATGTTTGTCCCTTGGCCTCTTTTTCTCTCTCGGAAGGTGTGCGCTGACCCAGTTGCGCTCAAAATTCTCTCAGGACCTTGACACGGATACTGTATCAAGGAAGGAGAGGGCCACTGTTTAACCGCAGCCTTTGGAAAACGCACCGTTTTAATGGAGGTGCTATTTTGTTTGTTATCGAGAGAGATTCCGATACTGATAGCGGGAAATGATTTTTTTGAAGGAGGAAATCTTATCGTAAGTGACGATTGGTGTTGTAACGACAGCTGCTGCGTTGTTTTCCGTTATCAGAACCCATTTCTTTTGACGTTATTCTCATTGCCACGCATTTGTAACAGTTTCCAATGGATGACACGCTGCATAACTTACATTCTTACCGATCAAATGCTACTGAATATTATATTTAGTATTTGCAAACATTCTATAAAATGTCAGTTCATTTAATTCTTTGGCGCTATCGATGGGGTATTTTTAATAGGGGTAATGTAAAATGAGAAAGGTAATTATTAGCGATTAAAGGATAATCGAAGTGAATTCAAGAATCATTGGTATCCGCTTTCCTTCGTGTTATCTATAAAATATCTTGAATGACGATGAATCTCATTTCGGCTAAATATCAAGGGCGTGTTTGTTCCCTTTATCCTTTGAATTAAATTACGCTTTATTATCTTTTTAACTAATTGTTAAATCATTATCCTCCCAAAATACGTTTTACCTTAGTAATTGTTGCGGATTATTTTTTTACTCACTTGTTTTTATTATATAAGTATATTTATCGAGTTATGTTTTAATGTTTAAAAGTTCTTAATGGATAATGAAAGTGAGGTAATTTCACGTGTTAATTCCAATTTCTCAGTCAATCATTTTCTTGTCTCTACCTTATACATTTTTTATTTGAGAAATTGCTGCAATTTTGGAAGTTTTCATTTTTTATACGAGGGAACAAGTTGCGAATTACGTTAAAATGCTAATTTGAAGGAATGTTGATGTCTATTTGAAATCGATAAAAATAAGTCCCTGCATGCATTCATGCGTGCAGTTCAATTCATGACGGCAACACGAGAGGTTGTAAGAAACTCTAATGTTCTAACCTCAACCAAATTTTTTACCACGCTATGAATGCACCAAGCCTTGGCCCAACAAATTCACATCCATTTCTGTTAGGTTATAGGATACCTGTTTTCCTTAATTTTTTCGAATTCGAAACCCTCCGCAAGATATACATGTAGTATCCGGTTTTAAAAACATTTTTTTTTTCATTTTTGACCAATTTTCACATAACTATGGTTGTCTATTTAAAATTTCTGTGGAAAAGTATACATTCTTTCTCATCTCTCTGTTATAGATAATAGTCGCACGAGTTTGGCGATTGGAAGTTTTGACAAATTTAGCATATTTTTAAAAATATTCGCGCAATTTCAAGCCATCAGCAGTGTTTCTCAATTCATGTGAAAATGTATGATACTTACTTTGATTTCGTACTTCTATTATAATATACGATAATTCATATTAGATCATGGTATATCATGGGTAACTACACTATTATTAAAAATTTCATTGAAATTTTGGTGTATATGGTATGGAAGGTCTTCTAGAGAGATTTGGATATGGGATAGATGGATAGTTTTATTTTCAGAAATTTTAAATTTTGAAAGTAAGTTTTTGTGTCTTCGGCAAGTATATACCTACACAAAAATACCCGCATATATACAAATCAAATCATGCTTAATAAATGAGCAGGCTTCAATTCAAAGAATGTGGGGGCAGAACAATTGTATATAATATTAGACTAAGCACATTAATATCTCATTTGCATCGCCTACGTATGATTCAGCTATTCAACGCTAATCAAGGTCAGCTATGAGATGATTCATGGCATTCGGAATTCAGCTACAAGGTATATGCCCCAAAATAACTTAACGGTAATTTATCAGTTCAGTTTAATGTTCAGCAATGAAATTAATAAAATATTTTGCGAATTCCGACGTCCAAAGTGCTTGACTTTGCCCGACTTCATAAGACCCAAAATAAATGCGAAGTTGAGTCTCCGCCAAGTCTTACGTGAGACAACCGCGGTAGAGGTTGCTTCTTTGCTGTAGAGTGTACTTTGTAATAAGAATTGCTTAAACGAGTTTGTACAGATATTGCCCAAATGTTTGAGTGGGAGATTGCCGACGCAACCAAAAGTTTTAACGTGCCGGTAAAACGATGCTGCCATTAAAGAGAAAAGTGTGGCGTAGGTGAAGTTCTGAAAATTATTCAAATAAAATTTAATGGTGTTTCGAAGTTTTAGACATTCAATTATTGACATTATGGATGGTGCATCCATAATGTCAATAATTGAATGTCTAAAACTTCGAAACACCATTAAATTTTATTTGAATAATTTTCAGAACTTCACCTACGCCACACTTTTCTCTTTAATGGCAGCATCGTTTTACCGGCACGTTAAAACTTTTGGTTGCGTCGGCAATCTCCCACTCAAACATTTGGGCAATATCTGTACAAACTCGTTTAAGCAATTCTTATTACAAAGTACACTCTACAGCAAAGAAGCAACCTCTACCGCGGTTGTCTCACGTAAGACTTGGCGGAGACTCAACTTCGCATTTATTTTGGGTCTTATGAAGTCGGGCAAAGTCAAGCACCTCTGTAATCTCTCGACGAAATTCTCATTTTCGCACCGGATGTAAATTCTCCTATAAGCCAACCAAAAATAATAGCTGAGTATTACCGAGTTATGAATCTAATAAACGACCGTTTAATCATTGTAAATCTATCCGAACTTCGTTGAAAGCTGTCTACAATCAATTTCAAACGCATCAACTTTCCGGAAACTGTTTTAGTTCAATTAACATTAGAGTCGGAAGTGGGCAGAAAATAAAAAAAGTGCTGTAGTAATTGTGATATATTTTGGCCCGGTATTTTAATTTATACTTAAAATGGACTATAACGAACTTTCACTTTAGGACCCAGTATTATAATGTTTTAGTTAAATTGAAGATTATAGCTAATATCCTACATATATGATAGATTAGCTTGGAGATAAACTATAATCTTCTCTTTAACTCTTGCAAAAGAAAACAATACCGTGCCCTAAAGTGAGCATTAAATACAGTCCATTTTAAGTATACGTTATAATACCGGGCCTTAGTTTAATACCAGCTATGGGAACATTCCGGAGATTTAAATTCCTTTCGAGAAGTCAGCATAATATGATGTTTCCTCTTGCAATAAAGATGCAGTGTGTTCTCCAGTTTATATTTCTTCACATCTTTCACACTTCTCCATATTTTATATTTTCAATAAAATCATTCGAAGAAGCCTTAACCTTTTAGAATTCCATAAGAGGAAGCATGGTAAATAACTGTGCAAATTCTACAGAAAGAAATTTCTTTCTGCACCGTTATTTACCATGCTTCCTTTTATATTTTCATTTCCAAGTGTCCTCACAAACAATGATTTATTGGACAGTTACAGGAGGGGCGTGAACAGTAACAGTAGACGAATGCGCGGAACGATTCTCTTGCCAGAGACTTGAACCCGGGACCTTGGGGTTGGAGCGTTGGCATGCCGCCACCACTGACGGTGATTTCAGGTTAAGTATCTCATTTTCTTAGTTTATTCAGGAACAATACATTCATATTCTTGATTATGTGTTTTGCGTCTAAAAGTAAAACGCAATAACCTACGTAAATTAAATCAAAACAACAGTAATCGACACAGAATCAGGCTAGAATACGACTGATTCCATTTACTAAAAAGATGCACATAAATGAAGACACATACATACAGAAACGTTAACTTCACACAATTTCATTCAGGGACACACTAGCTTCCTTTATCCAGCTTTTTCCAAAGCTTTTACTTTTCTTGCGTAATTATTGCGATTTAGAAACAATCTTTCACCTTCCGTACCTTACATTTAAGGAAAAGGAGTATTTACTATACTTCGCGCATAGTGGTGTACTCTAAAAAACCCAAGGATAAACAGATGTGTGGTAGACAGTGAGAGACCTGGGTTCGAGGACCAATTATGTCGCTATTTACCACAACTGTTTATCCTTGGGTACCCAATATTTCTCTAAGTCTCTCAGGATCTTATTCAGCCATGTTTTTATCGAAAAAAATAAGCATTATTAACATAAAATATTAATATAAAACATAGCATATTTAGGAATCAGTTCGATAAACCGATTGAGAGATCTCAGACGGCTACCATCGTGTTGATGATTTTCTTCCAACTCTCTTCCAGCTAGGTTTCTGGATGAAACATAACGGGATGCAGGGAAAATAACGCATTCCTAGTGAGTGAAAGTAGTAAACAGCTTTTGCCTTGACTCAAAGCTATCACAGCTCCTGCGTAATTATTTAAAATAAGGCACCATTTCGTAACTCGAATGTTTTCGGTGGACGTATGGGAATTAAAAACGGACCGCGGCGCCGGAATTCTTTGCCGCCTTCATCGAGGTCTTTCATCAGAGACGAGCGATAAATAAAGTCTTAAAAGTGGGCATGACTAAGGGTTGGTTGGTTTTGAACCCCGATTTCGTACCAAGGATTATAATTAAAGCGAAATGGGGTGTAGCAAGTGTTATTTTCTGGAAGTCGCCCCACTGTGGTCAGTAATTGGAGGGAACATTACCGCGCTAACTGAAAGATTGTCTTATAGTCTAAGCTAGCGATTCCCAACCGGGATGTGAATAAATGAAGACGAATAGCTTTCCTATAGGGATTCACAACTTGTTCCAAAGGGGGAGATCACCATTAAATTTTCCAGGATCTCTATCGTCCCCCTCGGTCCTTCAGTTTAATTTGGTTTTCAAGTGCTGATACTAGAGAAAAATATTCCTTTTGAGTACGAGATACAGTACAAGATACAGTTGTTAGAAGATAAACAGTGCTTACGTCATTCTTCACCACGTCTAATTATGGAAGAATTTGGCTTGCTACACGTGAAACTGGCATTGTCTTCCGTCTTAAGTTTTCTTCTCTATGTACAAATTTATTTATTTTTTTAATGACGACTGGTTAGATGGAAGAAGAGACTTTTTATTCTCAATCTCGCCGTAATAAAGATCTTATATTTAGCATGCTCTACTACCTAAACTTTTGCAAAAACTCAGAACGTTTAAAAAATAAAACGAAATGATTAACTGTCAACAAAAAATTCCAAAGTCACGTGTAAAAGTAACTCCAATCCTTGCTGGAATAGAATATATAACGATTTTTTAACATGAAAAAAAATAATTATATAAAAATACAAAAAATAAATAAATTACATGAAAAAATTTAAAAAAACATTCACCGCGACGTACCTTTTACGCGGGACTGACGTTGAAGGGTTAAAACTCCCATGTGAACAAAGTTCGAATTGATCTATTTGAGAGACATTTAATCGCAATGTCACCTCGACTAACGAACTTAATTTGTTCCAGTTTGAAGTTCTTCTCTTTACTAAAAGTTTGTGCGTTGAAACCCTATTTTCCATGATGTCTCTTCGGTTTTTTCGGTTCGTATCTAGAGGTCCAAATGGAGTCAGAAAAATTTCATATGTCGAAATGCTCGGATAGTGACCATTGTAATGAAATACTGTAGGACATTCACTTTTATTAGAACTCCTTTATCTTTTCATTCATATATTCCCACATCGTCCAATGTTTACAGATGTTTGAGTTTTGCTCTTAAGTCCATTGAATAATTAAATGATTTCTAAAGAGGATCGAAAAACACATTTTGAGAGTCAAAGGGGAGTCGTCAATTGTAAAAATTCAGAACCAACGGCCAAAGCGTTGGGCTTTGTGTGGACCTTACTTTTATTTTAGAAGACATCAACTTAACAGCTTAGAAATACTGTGGTTCCTCGACCTATGGTCTGAATTCGTTCCACCTCAAAGTTCTCTTCGAAACCTTTCAGAGTTTTCTATCTGCTTGGTTGCTTTTTTGTGAAAGTACATAACGTAAATGGTTAAAAATTTTACCATTAATTAAATTAAATTTTTTAAATGTACATTTATGTTATATTATTTTAGTTTCAATGTATTATTCGGTATTACATTTTTAAATACATGTTATATAATATTTTTATTAGATATAT
>KZ308671.1:436205-485601 GCA_000376725.2 Ladona fulva | reverse complement strand
TTAATTTAAATTTTTATTATTAATATTAGTGAAGCGAATAGTTTATGGTTTCATTTAGTTACTCAGATCTTTAGACCACGGTATTACGGACTTTTTCCATTTATTTTATTTCACAATGTAAATACTGCGTCTGCATTCACTTACAGAATTTATAAAAAATATGAATGCTTGATGCATTTATATGAATAACACACGAGAACGTCTTCTATACATAATTATATTCTCACTTAAAACTTACACATTTCATTCCTAGTTTTGGAGTACATTCGCAAAATTCTTTCAGTTGTTCTGAGAATTCTATTTCTTACCCAAATAGGACGCAGGTTGGGAATCCTTCAAAGAAAGGAGATTGGAAGCTAGGCTACGATTACTTGATACATTTCGAGACAGTGTGTTTGCGGAAGACGTAATGAATATTATGCGACCCCCCTGCTATTTTGGCCGATCTGCCAATTAGTGTAAAATAAGGGAAATAGATGCTAGGACTAGTCGTTTTAAGGACTCATTCTTTCCGCGAACGATAGGCGATAACAATAGGATAAAAAATAGTCCGAATCCTTGGTGTTTTCACCCCCTGCCACACGCCGAAAGGCGGCTTGTAGGGTATTGATGTAGGTGTAGATAGGATTGTTTAAGATCATATAAGGCTTTTAGGAAAGTTCAGTTCGTTTTCAGTAGAGATTAGGCGTCTAAATGAAGTTATTTTATTTATGATTGACAATTGTTCTCCGTAATACTACGGGATATCAGTAGAGGGAGTAAATAGGTCTTCCTCAACAATGGCCGTATTAAGGTCAAAGGAAGTGGATGCTGGGCATTCCATTGGCTACGGATTTTAGGGACGCAGACCTCATTTTCGTTTCCATAGAAACTTCTTAGGTAGATAGGACTGAGTGTGTCACCATTTAAAAGTCCCTCGACATTGGTTGGGTTGAAAAGGAATGCTGAGTCTCGAAAGCACGAAGTTGAATGTCTATATCATTCCCACTTTCGTTTTCAGAAACAGGAACTGATAGCAATGGTTTCTGTATCGTGTACATATTTCTTGGCCTCTTTTTCCCAATGGATGGAAAAGAAGTTATCAGAGATTTTCAAATGCAGAGAGTAAATTTACATTGAAAGGTTTAAAAAAACTGATTTCTCATCTAATTTTCTGTGACAAAAAGATAAGTTCAACCTTCCTACATTCACATTAAAAACTCAGTCACATTCAACCTGTCAGTCGTTAAATTCGGGTTCAGAGTCATATTCTAAGTTACATTTATCCCAAAATAAATACTTGGAATCTATAAGGAAAAGGAACACGGTTGTTAATACATGTGAGTTTTGAGGAAAGCTCCAAAAAGCTGTTGTTTGCAAGCAAACTAACCGTTACGAAATTCCAATCAGCGGGAGTTATGGTTCTCAGTTTTGCTTTGCAAAGTATTATTCCTAATACATTTTTCGGCAACTATTTGCCATCTTCAGAGAAGATAACAGTTCCTTCTCTTCAATGATCTTCTCTTCTGATCAATAATTTCCGGAAGCTAAAATACTTGAAGGCCATAGATTAGAAATAAATTAATTAATCAACAATCAGTGTCTACTCATTTAAAGAAATCTTTACTACTTCGCTAGGATATATGACTAATCTCCTTGTAGTATAGGTAAGAAAACTTGCTATAGATTCCAAAATATAAGGAAAAATCTATAATTTACACAAAAAGTAAATTTATTCACGCGAAAAGCGCGTGTCTTTTTTCAATACTCACATTATGACTGCTTAAGCAAGCGATCTAATTTTTTCAGTCCTTAGAGATCGCCGGCCTGTGTATTAAGTCTACGTAAAAGTCAAGCATCGATATTGTGTTCAGAGTGCACACTTTTCTGAAGGTAAACAAGAAGACGATTTAGGTGACCATTCCGAATTCGCCTAAATGACTTATGCGTAATTGAATCTCATTCTGAAGAGGCATCATTTCCGAAATTTTGGGAATTTCCTTGGCTGGGAAGTAATTGGATGTATACTTCTTGCCCCCGACGGACTTCCGAATCAATTTCCGAGCATTAGTTTGCTCGGCGATATCAGTGGGTGGCAACTAATTTTTTCTCCTCACCAGTTCAAGGTTGGTGAAAAGTAATATTTCCACATCTTGCGTCAGATCCTTAAGCAGATTGTAGAATTATGGAAATATTAGCCCTTAACATAAGAACTGTTTTATATACAAACAGAGTAATTCGTTAACATTTGACCTAAATATCCACAAGAAACCGACATTGACCTTTAAAGGGATCATAACAATACGTTCTTTACACTCGTAAGGCAAATATCAATAATTCTCGCAGTGATATGTCAATTTTCTCAGTTGAAACGTACAGCTTTTGAAAAAGGTTCCTATTTCAATTTCACTTGCAGCAGATTTACAGTATTTGAAGGCCCGTAAGACGTATCTTTTTTCCAAAATGTTGCGTTTTTGTGTGAGGTCCAAATCTTTGTTTTTCTATAATTATCTTTATCTAGTTGTACGTGTTAGTTTTTATTTTTCTACCAGACCGCCTATTAGTTTTTATCAACTGTTTGTACCAATTTTCTTGTATCTATGTTTTTCGGATTGTTTGAATGTAATGATTTCTTTTTCTAGATTTCAGTGAATTGTAGTAAATCCTTTTTTGTTATTAGTGTAATATTATTATCATGTAGTATTTGCAGAGGTTAGGCGGAAGAGAGGCTAATTTGGCCTAACCTCACCGTAAGACTAAAATAATAATAATTTTTTCGATACGTTTGTTTCCAAAAGTTCCATGATTGCTTCTCGCGGACGAAATTTTCATCTAATAAATCAACGGCATCCGATTTCCAAATAATATTTGTTGATTATATTTCAAAATTCTAATTTCAATACAAGTTTTTGTGTTTAATTTTACATTTAGTGTCAGTTTTCAGCTATAAATGCAAATGTTGTGGGTCTAAAATTTTGATCCTGTCAACGAGCAACAACCGTACAGCGAAACGAGTTTACGGTTCCGTGGGTGCCATCTTTTGTTGGCAGGAATGGTGAACGGTGGTAATTGACGAAATTAATTATTAGCCATTAACAATTAACGGAACCCACATGTATTTACTATGAAACTTAAATGTTTTAAGCAATTATAGACAAAAATAGACCCGTCTGTGTCCTGCGTGCCAAAAAAGATCTCTCGCGTGACAGTTTGGTCAGCCTGCCTTTACCTGCCAGCCTAGATTTACCACCCTCACTCAATAGAAATCGTTTCCTAGAAATATTATATCTTCCTGGTAATGGCGTACTAATAGGCTTCTTTTATAGGAGAGAAAGGCACTGAAATTAGCGTTGGGAAGATTAATCGGAAATGTCGGAACGTTTTCGGATATCGGAATCGGCGTCGCAATTGCTGAATTTTGAACCTAACTTCCGATTCTAAAAACGCATCTTTGGAATTAAAGCTCAGTCCTCCATTTCTCATAATTCTTTCCATTTCTGATTAATATATCATATAAAATCACTAAAACTATAATCTACAGGTCATACTCCCGAATATAGTATTTAATTTGAATCTATTTAACTAATTCTGGAGTCAAAAATAGAATCTTCGAGTTTCTTCCAGATCTTCAAAACTTTGCATAAATTCCGTTAGGCCTACTTTGTTTTATCTCCAAACGTAATTTTAACTTTGAATTACTTTTTCTTTAACACAATGTAAATAAATAAAATTAAAGTTATATTATATAAAAATAAAATGAAATTATTGTTTTGAATTTAAGGACTCAAGAACATGGTAGCTAGATTATTAAAATAAAGTAATTGTTTCTATAATTGCTTAAACTTTTACCCAAATTTTCTAATCAAGGATATCCTATTCCATTTCATAAACATTTTGCTAATTATTCTACTTTAATTTTTATTAATAAATACACTTTGTTTAGTAAATATTTGTTTTCAGAACAACGGTTGATAAAAATAATGAATTTTATTCATTGCAGTAGTCACTAATCGGAATCGAGAATCGTATCGAAATCGAGAATCGTATCGGAATAGAGAACCGTATCGGAATCGAGAATCGTATAGGAATCGAGAATTGTATCGGAATAGATATACATTTTTGTATCGTCGTCACTAATTGAAACCTCATGTCCCAAAAATACTCAAAGGTAAACGAAACTCAGTGGGCTGGAATCGAAACAAAATGTTGTCAAAATGTTTTTTTTTAATAATAGACATCACTTCTACTAAAGCCCAGTGCACGTCTGTGAAACATACTCGTGTACTTATTTACACTCATCCATAGACGATTGGACAACCCAGTGTCGATTAATCGATGTTCACTCTTTTGGGAGTCGCACTGCAGAGGCGTGAATTCGTTCTCCATAGCAGAAGATGGCGAATCGTCCGTTTCAATCTCCTCCGTGTCGCAATCGCTGAAGGTCGCGCCAAATCCGCCATTTGAGACGTGACCGACATCAGCGTCCTTCCAAGTGGTCCTCCCCCGCCCACACAACCGCCGCTACTTCCGTTGTACAGCCCATCGCGACACAAATCTCTCTTCCCTTACTGTATTTAGGGTCAAGATGAACACTGACCAACCTCAGCCTCTTTATTAGGCGGGGATTAGTGCCTTTTCGACGAATACAATGGGATTGGAGAATTCGGCGGCGAATTAATTAAAAATCAAACTTTCATTCAGTGCCCTCCCGTAAGCCTCCATTACCATAAAACGCAAAAAATACTTGTAAGCGGATCTTCCTTATCAACTATTGATTTGAACTAAACTCAAATGATTGCGAATTTTATTATTATTATATTGTTTTTATTAATGTCTTTATCTGCACTGCTGGGACATTCATGGGTACTAGTATAAGTACCAAGTACTTCCAGAGAGATCAATTCCGCTGTTAAAATAGTTATTTACATTCCAAAAGTTAATTTTTTCTGACAATATGGCATGTTGAAATGATAACTGTGTTTTGAATTTTAATGAATATATTGCTGTTTCAATGTAAAGTGTTTAGACTTTTGAAGAGTTGCTTTTGGATTATAGCGGTTGTTGATAACACTATAGGTACTATTTTAACGTATTTCATTCCCAGGATCCTTAAAATTTCGTTTTCCAGGTCTTGATATTTGTTTCTCTTTCGATATATTGTTCTTCTAAAATAATCTGCTATGGGACTGATGCGTCTATCAAAAAAATTTTTCTTTATCTATTAACGTAATATCAGGTCTATTGCGTTGTATTGTTTTATCTGTCATTATAGTAATAATAATAATAAGGTCTTTATTAAAGGCGAGATTGAGACTGAAAAGTCTCTTCTTCCATCTAACCTTGCGTCAATGATTTTATGTACATAAAGACTTGTGTGTAGGTGAAAAGAAATAGAGAGGAAAACTTTAGAAGGAGTGGATGTAAAAAAAACCTAAGGTGATATCTTAGGAAAAAATATCCACAGCAGGAAAACACCCTCAGAGAAGGGGTCAACGGTACGGTAGTACGGTCAAAATAAAGCCTATAATTATGGTTTTCCAAGGTTGATTCAGGGAAGTAGTCATTGCTGGACTGAATATTCTTATCGATTATAAATTTTCGTTTGCCTATTTATTGTTATTATTCGCAACCTTCCTTTGTGTTATTTTTTTTATTGGGTTGATAGTTGGGTCAATTCCGAAGGATGCAAGAAAAGCTGTTTACGGATTTAGGTTCGCGCAATGACATTTATTCTTAAAATCCACAAAGCTGAGAAGATATTTGAGAGAAAGAAACCACCGAGTTAAAGCTATCGTTAAAATTCCTACAAATTCTTAGGAATCTATTTTATTTATACTAACGAAAATGACAGGAAATAAACATTCCAACGACGATGACGAATAAATTCACTTCCTGCCGGAAAACTTTTGTTTATATCTCCTGACTCAAGGCCTTATCTACGGTTGTCTATTAAGCAATTTTAAGTTCACTTCCTTATTGAATATCACGGGTTAGGGAGAGCATCTGGCTCGGTTTAAGGTACGGCTTGGGTCAACTCATTCAGAGCAGCTTTTGGGCGACGGCATTTACATATGGTTGTTTTTAGGTCGTAATTCCAGATTGCAGAGAATAAGTTATTTGGATATGCTTTAGTTTTGAGTTGAATCCTTTGGTTGTAAGTTGTTGCTGTAGGCTGTAGAGAGAGATGTGTTATGATATGGCATTTTGTATATCTCGCGTAATTGCGTAATATGGAACGTTCAAAATCACTTTGATGGTTTCGTCGAGTTATTTCCAGGTCATCATATTTTACTGCCGAAGCTTAAGTCACCATTAAAATGGTATATTTTTAACTAAGCTGAAGACATTAAGAACCTCTGATTAACACAATTCAACAATTTAACAAAATAAGTGAACTTATTAGTTAACAGAGTTAAGTATACTGTCAGTTGTTATTTACCACCCCACTAGAATTTTCTTCAGGCGGTCATTTTCCGCTTTCAAAATTTGGGTCGATGTTAAAATGGGGAATTTTAAATTAGGCTAAAGAAGCTGAAGTAATGTAACATGGTGTCTCTGACCCAATAAAAGAGCAGTCTTCCCAGTCATTCCAAATCCGTACAACTACCGTACAGTACAACCGATGCATCGGTTCAAAATGGATTTTGCGTGATTAAAAGTAAAACTTAAACCAAATGTTTTGTTGAGTTTTTGCTTTGCATCCTGGTGGTTGTCATAGTTTTCTATTGAACTATTTGGACGTAAAATTTTCAAAACTTTTGCCGAAACCCGGGATTGAACCAGGGACCTTTAGATCTTCAGTCTAACGCTCTCCCAACTGAGCTATTTCGGCTACATTTCGCTGATGGTACTTTAAAGTACTTCTGTTTTCACCTATTAAAAAATTAAATATTCCCTTCCTTTTGAGGTATGGATATGATGAAACTTAAGAAATCTAAGTGGCTCACCCGTGACCCAAACACGATGGAACTGTGAAATGAGCGAATTCAGATATTTCGAAGTGATTGTCGACTGATGATTGATGGGAAATGTTAGAATGAAGTAACACTTTCTAAATTGTTCCTGTCTATGTGTTTCAAATTGAATTGAAGTTTAAATTATGCGGATAGATAATGTCACCTAAAGATTTATAAAAGTTAGAAGGGAAAGAAAAGAATGCTGATTAATTGGTTTTTTCATAATTCTTGATATTTATTAAGTCCTTTCTGTCAAATAGCCGTTTCGTCGTTTCTTTCACAGTGATTCTGACCTACGGTGTTATTTGACCGCAAGATAACACATGGGTTGCGTTTATAAATTTGTAATTTTACGTACACTTTATTGAAACCTTGATTTTTCAATGCCAGTATTTGTGTTTCGCCAGTGGAGTGTTCAAGCCCTCTGGGTTTCATTCTTCCCTTATTTCTCTCTTGGTAACTCTGACAATCCTCATATCTATCATACCCCCAGGGGGCGTAGCGATGATCTGTCTATTGCGGGGGGGCTTCAGAGCCATGGAGTAAACACTGCATTGTCTATAATCCTGAGGTAGGAATACTTGTAGGAAAATGGATATACATTAACATGTATATACTGCGGATCTCAAGTGGTGTTTGTATGGCGTAATTACGAGCGGCCATCCTTTCGTTTGCTTTCGTTTATCGTTAGGTCTGTTCTTATTGGGGGGTTGAACCCTCAAAACAACCCCCTTGGCTACGCCTCTGCATACCCCTTATAATATTTCGGTAATAAAATGAATATTTTTTGTTTGCTTTATTCCCTAAAAATGTGCACTTCTTTGCCCTGACTAATCAATAGTAAATATGTGGTATTAATCACAAATATACTCTGAAAATGCGAAGAATCTGTGGCAAAAGTAATGCTTACGAGTGTTATTCTGTACTACAGTAATGAAATTTACGTTTTGTACGTAAAATAAAATCGTGCGTCCAAACAAAGACCTGTAGACCAAACAAAGACGAGTAGTCATAAAAGATAAAAAAGGTGGAATCTCGGAATGTTTGCCCTATTAAGGATACTGGATCGCTCAATATCTTTGCGCTGACAAATATGGCCTAAAATTTAGGCCACCACAGCTGACTCAGAAAACAGCACGTGTCAAGATAGACTTTTTTACGCTGTCCTTTAGACTGCGCAAAAATGATCGATCGAATTTTAAAAGTGACGGATTTGCTTCTTTCGACCGCGTTTCTTCAAACATACCGCTTTCCACACATCATTGCTCCATTTTCCTTCTCTAGCTCTTGTTTATTGACTCCAGTCGCTATGACAACCTCGTTCTGCTTCAAGTGGCGCCTTGACGGATGGAGTATGTAATGATCTCCAGAGATGCGGACGACGACCTCAAGTTGACATTATAGAGGATTTCCAAGCGCATGGATGCCTATGTAATTGCCTCACGTCCATTGCAGGAATAGCAAATGCTACGGACACGTTCTTGCAATATCAAAGATAAAATCGGGAATACGTAGGTCGCGGAAACAGTGTCTGCTAATTCACGAAATCTCTCCATTTCTTCTCGTAGTTACGGCAAATGTTTAGGAAATCAGGAAACCATTTCCTGCTGCCTTTCAGCTGCCCCTAAATTTGTTGTTTTAATAGTTGCGATAATATTTATTTCTGGATATCTCCCAACTGTTCTATTTTACGATTTTTGTTATTGAAAATTTACCCAATATCTTCTAAAACCGGTAAATAACGAATTATAACCTAAACACCATTAGGTTTACAGTTGCCCATACCCATACAGGAACGGGGAACCTTGCACATAACTTCCGGGATCATGAGAAACCTTTATACAAAAATTAAACGTCCCCAAAGTTTGGTCGTACATGGCAAAGTACATGCACCGGAAAGTTGAAACTTCTATTGCTTCTCGACTTCATCTCCGACATATTTTTCACAAAATCGCGATGGTTCTATGACTGCTGAGAACTCCTCTTTAGGCCACTTTTTCCACCTGGAAAACCGCAGGAAAATGGAGGTGCGTTCAAGTTTCCAAATCTCCAAATTTTTATCAGTATTGAGAATACCTAGAAAGATGCGGTTGCTTTTAAAAGATGTGGCCTGAGGATTTCAGCCTGAAATCTATTTCAGAATTTGTACCGTAGATGGCATCACCACACCGTATTTACATTTACATTAGTACTCCGCAAGCCGCCGTATGACATATGGCAGGGGGTATGAAAACACCTACTTATTGATAAGCTACCTACACCTAAGTTATAAGATTGGTATTCTTAATGCTGTCAGGAAAAAGAGACCAGTAATAGCTGTGTTCGTTGCCTATATACCGTACATAAAATGTACCTCATATGAAAACATCTCGCCGACCTCAATCGGTGTTTTGAGTTTCTTTGTTACATTACAGAATAGCATGGTATATAATAATCGGGGGCGTAGCCAGGATTTTTCCATGGGGGGTATAGAGCCATTGAGTACTGCATTGCCCAATGGAAGAGAGGCCCACATGGGCCTAAATTCGCAAATAAAGGATCTATCTACCTATATATAATTCAGTGGCAGGAATACTTCCGCCCAAAATATAATAAAAATATGATTTATTTTAACATGTGTACACTGTGTCCAGCGATGTTTGTATGGTATAATTGTGAAGCACATCCTATCGCATGCTTCGTTTGTTGTAAGCTCTGCTCTCATGGGGGGGTGGGGGGTTGAACCCCCAAAACCAACCCCTCGGCTACGCCACTGGTAATTATACAAAGTAAAATGAATTAATCGTTAAGCAAAAATAGAGCGTATATTTTCCCTTCTATTTTCACTGGGTGTAATAAAGGAAATAATGATGATTTAAATTATGGAAATTTGTTATAGTATATGGCTTGTAGGCGGCTGATAACTACCGTAAAGACCGCAGGTATTTTTACCTCTGTCCTATGCATAATTTATAGTTATCTAAAGTAATCCGTTCTTATATTGTATTGAATACACTAAAACAACATTTTTAGTATATTTACAGCAGAAAGTTGTATGAAGCGGGTGATATAATCCTAAATATTCAGCCAAGATAAGGTAATAACTTTATAAATAATAATAATGGTTGAAATAACAATGTTCAAGCGTCACAAATTTTTCCTTTATTAGCGACCGATTTCAGCTATTTGTAGCTATCATCTGATACCGACGAAAAAAAATTGTGAAGCCTGAATATTGTTATTTCAACCATTTTTATTATGGAGTTCCACATAGTAACGTCTTAATACGTCAATTCTATTCATAAATAATAGTTTATTTGCTTCTATTTGACAAAAATTTTACAAAAGTGACGTATGTTATGAATCACCATAATTTTGCAATAATTCGCAACCAACGCCTCACTTTTCTGTGATTTCTACATCTACATAAATACCCTGCAAGCCGCCTTTCGGTGTGTGGCAGAGGGTTTAGACACCAATATTTCTAAATCTTTAAATCTAAATCTTTTTGGTATTATTCTGGATAGTGAAAAACTAAAGGGTTCTATAAAGTTTGAGAAATAACAACTCACGTCACATGTAAAAGTATCGAAATAGGTGTTGGTGCGCTATCCACTACTCCCCAACAATTAACGTCGGCCTTGGCCCCATCTGCACTCTTATGTCACGGATTTACATAATAACAGATCACCTTCAGCTTTGACCCTTTTTCTTTTATCGGTCGCCGTTATATCTGATTCTGGCGTTGGACTTGCGAACGCTGTCTCTTTCAACTTTTGTCCAGTACTGTGTCCGAGTAGCCGTTCTCAAGTACATGTGCTACGTTACAGATAACTAGAGGTGTAAGGGCTATTACTGCATCGCAGTATTAGTCAGATCTTAAAGGCGAAAGCGTAATTCCTCTCAGTCGAATATTTTCCTCTCTTATGTATCTACTCATGCTCCGTTCTGTGCGTTTTTGGATTTTTTCGTGATTCTCGGACGAGGAATATTAAAATCATTTTACTTTGGCAAATTATTCATTCGGTCTAAGAGTTTACGCAAAGTTTGTGAATTCAAACTGGTAAAAGTTTTCCATTTTTCACAGCTTTAACTCGCATGGAATTTATTTAATACAGTGGACTCATAACAGAGGTTTTATAGGAGGAAGTCATAATCCACGAAAGATTCATCAGTTATAACAATACACCGATTTCGAATATTTCCCATTTGAACTGTCGACTCGAGCCAATTATGGCTTACGATACGATCGATTTTCTTTTCTACTCTATGTTACTAACGTAATGTCGGAACAGGTTTATTAACTTCTCATCGTTCTAAATCATAAATATGTCCTTTGTAAAACATGATAATAGAATGTGTACGATAGAAAATGTATCTAATAGCTTATAGTGAATCTAATATCTAGTGAGCCAACTTAATGGTGAATTAGTTCTTTGCAGTAACGAAATACGTATGGTGTTATCATTATAGTTGATGGGGAATTAATTAATAAAATATTGATGTGTAAATAAATGTTAATCACTTGTGCAGTTCCACAAAAAATACGGTAAAGTGATTAGCATTTATTTCTACATCAATTTTTTCAAGTAAATAGAAAAGAAATAAATGCTAATAGCTTGTACTGTTCAACAAAATATGAAGTAAAAGTTATTTCTACATTGATGACATGGAATTCCGCCAAGTATCGATGGACAAGATTAATTAATAAAAAGAACTTTTCAAGAGTTATCATCGAATATGGAGTAGGAAAAGAATAACATAATTGCTACTAGTGACTCGGATATTTTAAGTTAAAAGAGTCTGTCCTCTCTAATTCACCGTGTGCCGGACAATTCAGAATACCCGAGAGAAAAATCAAAGCTTAAGATTAAAAAATGGAGGAGAAAATTACCACATATGAAACAAACAGTACCTCTCGTATAAACCTATTTGAAAATGGCTTACAGCCTTTTTGCCTATTCTCTGGGTGACGTGATTGAACGACTTGATCTTAATTAACATCGATTTGGTCATTTAATTCAACTGAAACTATAGCCTCAACGCAACACGTCCGCAATAGCCCTTTCAAAATATCATTAGTCAATACGAAGCTACCGTAATTCTGGAAAGAGTTACTCAAGAAGTTGAGGAAGTTGTTTCCACAACTCTCTGGAAGTGAAAACTAACGTGTGCGTTTGATCTTGATATGAGGAATACAATCTCATGCATATTCCATACTTATTAAGCCATTTATTCGTGGAACAGTGTTCCTCGGCATACAAAAAGAAAGCACAGATAGCGAGTCTCAACTGCTCTCAATTCTCGATATTAACTCGGAAATTAATTCAACAAACATGGTTGGTTACATCTTTAGGTGAACCACTGGTATTGTCTAATGGAGATTCGATTTCGTGACCGCAGATTTTGGTAACTGGTCAAGCATTAATATGGTAAATATAGTGTGGTAGTTTATTCAAACCACTCCCGTCCACTTCCACCGGGAATCGAACCTGGGACCGCTTTCTCTAAAGGTACTCGCACTGCCCACTTGGCTATCCGGGAGCCCCGTCCGTCAGTTTCAGTTCGAATCCCAATTGCCAAAGGAAAAAATTATTAATTTATGTCATGAAAGATATTTTCATCTATAAATTTCGTAGAACGGATTAGATTCCTTACATTACATACATACAATCGTCTTTATTGGGCGAATTTGGGACCAGAGAGTCCCATCTTCCATTTAAACCCTGTAAAAATAATGTACAAATACGAAAATATAACATGAAATAAGATATTAAACTGCAATATGAATATAATTTTTTTAACAAGCTCATTAGAAATAGAAATAGAAGAAGGAAAGAAAGAATGGTTTTGTGGAGGAAAAAAATGATTTTTTTATTTAGAGAAAATGTTTCCACTGCAGGAGGGGAGGTCTGAAAAACAAGCGAAAGTTGTAGGAAAGAGTGAAAGAAAGATAGAGATAGATTAAATAAAGGATAGTAAAAATTGCAAAAGTTGTAATAGTATACAACGAATGTTAGAACATAATTATTCTTTGTCGATGAAATTTGAATATAAAAGAAATTTAAATTTACTGCATAGCATGAAAATTGGATTCAGGGACAGATGCGTTTGTGGTATTAGTATAAGAAAAATAAAATATAAAATTATAAATAAGGTCGTCAATTTCTTTGATAATTAAACTATTATGAAATACCTTATTATGTAGTGCAAGAAATTAGCAAGCAAAGCAAAACATGAATGTGGACCTACCTTACGGTAGGTAAATTTATTGGGTAAGGGGTAGTTTTAGGGCTTATGAACCTACCTTACGGGAGGATCATAGTATGTACCTCCCATCCCTTTCCCTGCGGATCACCCCACCGTTTGAGTGATAAATGCATTGGAAATGGAGGCATCCACAGTGAACGTGTTAAGGTAGGTTCATAAGCCTTAAGACTCCCCCTTTCTTTCCATTTCTTGATAACTTACTCTACCCGATATATCGTCCGTCAACCCTTCTACCTTTTCCCTTGCATCCTGCCTTCAATTAATTAAATGCCCAAAATAACGTAAAATCGAAAGCGTAAGATAGTCTATAATATTATTCGGCACACTAAAAGCTTATTTACGGCATACCGTTTGGGAAGCACTGATGCAAAGGGACAATTTCCTCAGGAAATCAAGGACAAGACGTTTCAAAACCCACAGTAATTAACATTCTAGGACGTCATCTTCCGAAGAGCTGAATTCTACGCAAATTTTAAGTTACCTGGAAGGACATGGGTCACGTGGTCGTGTGGTCAGTCGCCACTGTCTTTTTTCTGGCCATCGTAGATTCCGATCGGCGGGAGAATTCCGCAATGAATGGCCAAGGGGTCAGTGCCGCATTTGACGGACGAATTTTCTCATTGTTCAGCCCATTTGACGGCCCATTTTTGAAGGAGCGCGCGCTCGTGAAAACCTTGTCACAATTACCAACTCTTTTAATTATCTCACTCCTCGATCGCAGTTTTACGCTTCCGGGAAATGGACGTTTCCTTTATATTCATTTACAAAACTCTTGACCCCTTCCCCCTTTCAGTTACATAACTTTTGGGGAAACGGAGGAAAACAAAGGATTGTTTGTTTGCACAAATGTCCTTTTATGAGCGGTCGACTCCACCGTCGATTATGGTAAACGGATTCAAGAATTAGGTTCTTATACGAGTGTTAATTGGGATGAGTTCCCATCAGTTCAATTGCAAGTTCTGGAGGCCATCGATTAAAAGTGATCGGGCGAAAAAGTTCAAAATTCATACTTTTACAAACCACAGGATTTATTAATAATCGACCAAGGTTTCGACTGATGGAGTCATCTTCAGGTACTGCTACCAGAAAACGAAAAGGTGGAGACTTCCCACGAAGTCAAGGCCCAAGCAGTTGATTCAAAGCAGCAGTTCGTAAATAGTGGTGCAAGAACCCTTTGAGGCGTGAAGGACTGTTTTAGGAAGGCGCGAGGTGATATGATAAAAAAAATACAGCTTGTTACGTAGTTTTGGGAGCCGGAATATGAACTTTTTGGTGCGCAGGTTATCAGAGTTTTATACAGTAATGGTAATAATAAATTTTTTTTACGCAAATCATGAACATTGCAAGAAAAAAATGGAAGTTTGGATTATCCGTGTTTTCAGATTATTCGTGATCCTTCCTCCATCATTAGCTCGGATAATCGAGAGTTCTCTAAATGTAATTTGAGAAAGTGAAATTAAACAAAAAGATGTTTCTGGTAGTCCATGTCGAGGCATCCCTATGTAGAACACGGCCTAGCCCTGTGACATTTACATGATTCATAGCCAGCATATCGAGTCCAGCCTTATTGATTTTTCTATCCTGCGTTAGACCCGCTATCGGTGAATTGAGGTAGTTTCCCAATTCTTTCACAATGCTCAGATGTTTTGGATGCCATGAAAATTTTTACCGCAATTTAATTCCTCTGGTGAGATTAAAAATTTAATTTATTTGCAAAAGGGTGCGAGAATACATCTTAATCCCAAGGGGCCTTCACATGAAGAGGAAAGTACCTGTTGCACCATTGTCTTCGATCTTATAGTTGCATCCAGGGCCTTACAGATTAGTGAGGTGGAGAAACAACTGTGTCAGGTTCTTTACTAAGAGGGAGAGTAAATAAGAATCTAAGTTCTCTTAACTTATATTAGGTGTTTTATGTAGATTAACTCGTGATTTATGAAAGGGTGATTTTTATTACTCCTCATCCTTTTGCAAATAATTTCGATCAAATTAAGTTAAGGTAGCTGCGTATAAACAGTTAGCAAACACCGGTGATTGACGGTGATCATAACTCTCACAATAGGATATGAAAATTTACGTTACGGAAAAATCCAGTAATTACCGAAGAAATTCTTTCTTCCTGTATTTCCCAACATTTCCAAATATTTTCTTAATAGAACCAGAGAGCTTCATAAAGCAATAGGAGCGGTATATAAACAATTATTTCTTTATTAAATATGCCATCAAATAGCAGTGTATGTATTATTTCTAGTCTTGCAAGTCGGTGGGCTTGCTATAAGTGGATTATTTAATACGATTACCTAGTTTCGATACTATTGCACAGCTATATTATTTGAATTCTTTCCTTTGATAGATTTAGTGTCGTGAAATACCTTTCTTCCGTTTTAATACCGTATTCTTTATTATTTCTTTCTGTTAATTTATTCCCTCGGCAATAGTAAAGTTTTTCTACGTGTTTTGTTCCTTCCCATCTCGAACTTTGGAGCCTGATCCTTTTAGCGCCTCACGATTCCTTCCAAAAAGATACTCATTTTAAACCACAAATTTGAAGTTCTGTATAAAGTTGCGATTCTTTATTGCGATCATTTATTTCATTTTAGTAATTTTTCAATTATGCTAGTCAGTTCTACCAATCTGCTTTTCTCACTCAAGTTTAGTTCTCTTATTAATGAGAATCGAAAGTAAAAATAATGCGAAACTGTTAAGAAAATATTACTTTATCTAGGTTCAAATATTCTTCTAGTGGCTCAATTCAGCAGAAGAGCTTTGAGCATAAATCTTTCCCACTGAGAAAATTTTGTGCATTCAAAAAAGACGGATCGTGGTTCCTCATACAGTCTTCAATTAAAATTTTGAGGAAGCTTTTCTAGCGGTTGGATTATTAATACAAAGCTATCTGACTAAATGTGTGACAAAGGCGAGGGAGGATTTTTTCCCAGATAACTGCAAGAAGATTTAAGTTGTGAATCATTCGTTTGACGAATATCACTCTTGGTACCGAAAGTTAACTGGCTAAAACTGGTTAAAATAGAACAGGAAGGCAGGAAGACATCGTATTCTAATTCGGGTGCTGTTCTCTATGTTGTCATATTCCAAAGGTTCCAAATAGTTGAGAGTAATCCGCATATCCGGGAAAATTGAAGAGGAAGTTGATTCATGGATCAAAAACAATCAAATGATGAAAGCCTACCTGATAAATAGCTACCGGGGTAAATGATCAAATGGATAAATGCTCTTTCCCATAGCATATATTTATGTCACATACCTCAACCTTTTCCGTTTTTATTATTATTACATGCGTTGAAAATGGACAAAAATTACGGTGGTAATTTGTCGATATTTTACAATTATTCTAATATTATGCTGTGCAATCATTCAGTAAGATATACAATGCTAGTAACAATAATGCAAAGTTTTTGCTTACTACTGGAATGGACTGGACTTACTACTGAAGGTTAAGAGGTAACTCGAACGCTTGGTGTTTACACCCCCCGCCACACGCCGAAAGGCGGCTTGCAGGGTATTTATGTAAATGTAGAAGTTTTTTCAGGATTCATGGAAAGCTTTCACGGTTACTGTTGTGGTCCCGAGGACAAATACCCACCGTACCCGACCCAACCTGGCAGTCCCCTTTCTTTATATTTTTCTTCATTTAACATAGTCTTAGTCCCATAAACTGCCGAGTCCATTATGGACTTATTTGCCTCATCCTTGGGCAAATGCTATCAAATTTGCTATATATATGTACGTTATCCGCCGAAAAGCACAGTCGTTTAAACCGGCAACCGGCACCTTTTTTAATTTTAATAAAACACAAGGAGAATGAACCAATTAAGCTCGGAACCCCAGCAACTGGTTCTAACCCCCGCTCATTCGTCACACGCTATGAAATTGAACAACAAACACCGAAAACAAACGGCGAATCGGAGGATCCCTCTAATAAATCTTTGAGAAACGCCATCTCAGTTTAGCAATTACAAAGTTTAGTAACCAGGCTCGCCTTTCCATTCTTCTGAGCAACATCCTCGCCGCTTAGTGACGAAAGATAGTCTTGCCACATTACCCTATCGTGACCAAGATATGGCGAGATGTTCGAAAGGAAGTACTTAAAGAGGTGGGAGGGGCAGTTATGAAACGATGCAAGTGCCCCAAGTGGTGCCTCGGAGAAATAGATCCACCGTAGGGAGAAAGTGTGGGAGTAGAGAAAGATGTTTTGGAAGGAGAAAGTCGGTTCAACGACCTCTTATGACGACTTTCGTCACTCCAATGAGGCATCCTCGAAATCTTCGAGAGTCACCTCGTTTCACAAAAAATGACTTTTTCCGAGTCCGCTAGATGGCTTCATTACCCCATTTAGGGTTTTTTTATCGGATGAACTTGCGTTAATGACCTCCACAGAAAGCGAGGACGCTGTGGTTTCAAAAGCACAGATGCTCAATGGATCGTGTTCTTCGATTTGATGAAATTGGTTTGCTAAATGGGTTGGTTTCGCTTTATCACTGGAAGATTAAAGTCTGATATCCTGTCGACAAATAGTTATATGAGTTACAAAAAACCACTTGTACCAAATACAGTGGAAACCGGTTAACATGGAGTGTAGCATTGGACCGTTCCGTTGCCTAAAACTCTATATGAATTATTTATTTAGACCTATATACATCTTAGATTCACTTTGTAATCGGTTAAAAGTGGGAAACGCGTTCGACTTCGGTGAAAGAGGTCCCGGGTTCGATTCCCGGTGGGGGTCTACGTGCGAAATGACCTCAGCTGTCGAAGCATTTTCAACATTACTGCTATTAAGGTTGATAATATCAACATGTGCAGCTTTCTAACAGTTTCAATATCCTACAGAAATAGTAATAACAGATATGTATATAAACATTTCAGTCATACATTGTGATATTCTTCCGATAATTTTAATGAATAAAATAAAAAATTTACCACTCAAGGTTAAACATTGTTGCGAGTACAGTGAAAATTTAATCCTCCCGAGCCAGGTTTGGCTAGCCAGGAGGCGCTGATGAGACATGCAAAAAAGATAATATTACTATATAATCGGAAAACAAAGCTAAATAAATAATAAAAAAATCTCAAAACAAAGAGAGAAAATAAAAGAAAAACTAAAACCTAAACAAGTGCAAAAATAATACAAATTACCCGAAAAATATAACTTGAGCATATCACACAATTATTGATAACCTATATGAATCTTTTAACATTTGTTTTTTAATTCTAATTTGTCTTTAATATCTAATGATTTTTTAAAATTGAGTATTTTAGGAAAAAAAACAGACTCTTGTATTGTATCATAAGGATGAATTTTCTCATTGAAGAAAATTGCATTCGACTTGGTTTTAAGGTTTCCAACCCCAGAGATTCTTTCGGTATTTTGAGATCGTTCGTTATTTTTGGTTGAAAGAAGTCTTTGGCTTTGTTTTTGTGGAATCGATCTCACATCATGCTTTACTATCAACAATAACCGTGCAAAATCCATATAAATATTTAAAACCACCATAGGAGTATCGAAAAAAATAGATTGTGGAAGGGGAATACATTTTCTGTAATGAAATTCAAGCGAAATTAGTTGTTGCTCATCCTTCATAACGTTTACCTAATAATAGAGAAGTATCCTTAAACCGGTTATGTTATCATGGAAACATTCATGTGAAAATTTCACAAATGTTGTCAATGAAACTTGATTATTTTCCTTATGAGTTCTTGCCGTTCGGAGAGACTTGATTCATTACATCGATAAAATTGTATCAAATAGGATAAAACAGTTGCAAACGGTAAAATGACGGGATTCATAAGTACTGCGGCTGCTCATATATGAAAGTTATTCCATTTTTGCAATTTGTTCCAATATTGGCTGTGATATCAGCGGAATTTTTGTGGTTGAAACAATTCTATTTAAAAATTATATTTTTTGTTATTTGAATAAATTACGTGACCTACATGTGTCTGTATTGGTGAGAGGTTGTATTTCCAGTTTTTTAGCCTAAATTCAATCGATTTTTTTCTCTCGGGCGTTATTGAAATAAAATTACTGCGTAGTTAAGAGATGCATTTTTCGATTAATTCAGTAAAAGTTTTGAAGTAGACAAAAATAAACGTGAGGCTACTTCTTAATGATATTTTCTTAAGAGAGCTACTTTGAGTCTGTAGGTAGTTAGGAATTTAAGTAATGGAAAATTAAAGATGAATACTAAAGCGGCGAAATTTTTAAGAAAGAACTGAGAAAAAGAGAAGAAAGAGTAATAGAGTCCTAGAGCAGTTAGAGGGGTTTAAAGGCAGCATTTGCAGTGAATGACACGTGAACAGCACGTGTGCTCCCACACCGCCGTATTTCACTTTTATGGGACCGGACCCGCTACCGCTTAATTTAGATAGCTACCCATGCTCATCATGATGTTGGGTGGATACCGATATACAACCGAAAAAAATTGCGTGGTACTCTTCTGTCGAAATTTCTTTCCCTTAGGAAGTTATGTTTTATCGCGTATATTCAAAATTTAACAAAAACAAACTTCTCGAAATCAATTGTTTTCCGTTTCCTTTCCCATCACGACCTTCCGAACTCGCACTGAATATGCGGGAATAAAAATTGCCTTCGAAATTCCATACTTAACATTTCATTCCTGAAAGTGAAATCCAAAAGAGTGAAAGATAAGAATAACAGCTATGAAATAGCGTGAACACCATCAAGAGATTATTTTTAAACGTTTTTAAATTCGGTGAAATTCCTCCGACTTTTTGCCAGGACATCTGACCACTCGTTGACGAAACGCGAAATTCCTTGAATGGAGGGTAAACATCTCGGATTTGAGTCATCGAATTAAAATAAAAAGAAGGGAAGGGGAGAGAGGAATGTGAAAAAGCCGAGTTGGGAAAGGGCAATTGAGAAATAAGGATAGGGCGAGAGGGAGAGAATAAAAAGGAGAATAGAAAGAAGAAAACAGGATGAGAAAGAAGGATGGAGATTGAGACATGCGAATGGGAGAACTGTACTCAGCGAGCCTTCTATTGGTCTAAAACTATTCAACTATATGAATATAATAATATTATAGAATAATTATATTAAATTAAATGCCGAAACCCTTGATTGAAAAAGAGACCTTGAAAATTTAAGTCCAACACTCCCAACTTTTACTTACCGGTTTTCCATGTAAACTTGCGGAGATCACATTCGTAGGCCATAGCAGGTCAAGACATAACTCTATACCATATATAAAACTTCGAAACTTCTTCTTAGGGGTTGCATTTTTGGGCCTTGGTAATGGACCCTCGACAAAAACGTAAGAGGGTCTCGGCGGAACAAAACTTTCAAATGATTGGAAAGACATGCCCGAAAAAAAATACTTGCCGAAACCCAGGATTGAGCCATGGATCTTTAGATCTTCAGTCTAACGCTCTCCCAACTGAGCTATTTCGGCTGTAGGATTCTTTCATATCTGTTGTAATTTGTATTTCTGTAAACCGCTTATTTCCACGAAAAATCTTTAATATTTGTGATTACCAGTAGTTTTTCTTTACCTTCGCTCCTGATTCCTTCTTCAGACTTTGATATAAATTTCACAGTAATTTCGTAAGAAAACACACTGCACAAAGAACAAGGATGCCTTTAACCACGAAAGTGAATGAAATCATAATTTTATTAGTATCGGTAGATAATTGGGATGTTTGTCACAATGATAGTGAATTATATTAAAGCATGTACAAGTTTAGGCGGAGATTTTTAGAAATATTCAAGAAATGAAACTCAGAAACGAGAAAATGTGTACAGAAATTGAGTGAAAAGGCTATTTAACTAGATGATAAGTATACGATTTCTTCCTAAATGAAGAAACAGATGCTATAGTTATCAGCTCTTAAGGAATGAAATTCCAAATTTAAGAGCTGAGAAATTAATGGAGACATAAGGAACATAAGATTTTCTACTTAGGGATGACTTAATGATGGTGATCTACAAAATCACAATGGTCGATGCGCAGATTAAAAATGCAAAATGAGTTGGCGAAACCGGGGATAGCACCGAAAATCTTAAGATCTTTAATCTAAAGCTCTTCCAACTGAGCTATGATTTAAAAACTTATTTTACATACTCATTTGGATGTGACACTACTACTTTCAGTAATTACATAGAATACATGAATAATAAAAAGTTAGTATTAACATATATTTTTAATGTTAAACTAATTAATTTTAAAAACGATTGATGAATGAGAATTATGAACATACACATTTTTAAATGTTACTAAGTAAATAATAAAACAAAAAAAATATCGATAGTCGAAACCATGGATTCTACCATAGACATAAAAATCTTCAGTCTAACTATCTCCCAACTCAGCTATTTTTATTGTTTATTTGACATCTAAAATGGAAAATAATTTCAGTTGTCATTTTTCAGCCATTATTATGTGATATTAGCATCAGCAAATTTTGGTAAAAATTTGAATATTTTGAATATATGGCATTAATTCATCACTCTAATTACATCATGACTGTATGGTTATTAACTGTAACGCTGATTTTATCTATGTGTTCGCGAATTAACATGATTGCCAGCGCTTGTTTTATTCACCTCTGCTTGATTTGGAAATTTTTATGGACAATGTAACGATCATTTGTGTGCCTAAAGACAAACGCCAAAAATAATTTCTAAATGTTGAATTAAAGAGAAATTTATATTTCACAGTCAATTTCGCATTATTTTACACTACAGTGTTAGCAATGCTTCTTCATTCGATGCTGACTTGGATAGTTGAGTAAACGTGTTTGATGGCTTTGAGAGTGTTGTCGTAACCCTGACTTGAGTCTTTTTCCCCCGTTTCATCATGGTTTATTTTTCTCCCGGGCTGTTTTCTTTTCTAAATTTAACTCTAGAAACCCTTACACTTTCATTTAGTTTTCCAACCACTCAATGACTGCGCATTTTGTGAATGGATATGATCACATTCATACCAGGGCACGGTACGAATAATTATTTAACTAATCGATCTTTAATTTTCTGCGTAATATTTTTATACTGCTCATAATTCAGAAGATAGAATCGCTCCAGACGTAAAAGTTGATCCGGGATCGCTTTCGACTGTTATTATTTTAACACGCGAAGCTAAAGAGTATGACGAATTGATTGCCTTATTCTAAGAAATGGAAAATACGTAATCGTCAATAAGTAATACGTACACGTACGTCTATGAATGTATTTCTCTTAACTGCGAAGTACCGAAAGCCGAAAAAGCATTGCTGGAATAACAACTTTACAGTCTTGAGAAGATTAAATACTGCAAAGCTACTTCTAGTGGGTTAATTTTAATTATAACGTGTGGACTTCACTGAAAAAGTATATTTCTAAAAAATAATGGGTGAAAGAGGTTTTATTTAACAGTTTTACCAACGAATTTGAGTTGTATAAATTAACAATAATTTCGTATAAGGCAAGATATAATACATTATGATTTTGCAAGCTTCGTATACTATGAAGTTGGCCAGATTCGATCCCTCGATTTTTGCACTTGTATAATCGGTTTATTTCAACTTGACGATCCATTAGAAACTTTAATCGCATTTTATGTCATCTACTAATTGTTAAAGGCCTATTCACCTACTCATTTTTATGGTAATTTCAGACCAAAGAGGCATGTATAGGAAGTGAAAATTATTGAAGATTAAAATATATGAAAATATTATTTATTAAAATAATGAAATAATGTTTCGAGTAAATGTACATGATACACAAAAGAAAAAAATCATCTAAAAATGATTTTCTAACATATTTTAATATATTTAATGGTGAGTTTGGATGATGACGTAAACTCACGCCGAAACAGGTAAACGTTTGCTGCATATATTGTGGATTTGTACAAGTTTTGTCATTAGATATATTAAAATGTATAAATCGTGAAATTCCACCAAGTATCGCTTGATACCATTCATTTTATGATTCCCTAAGTTTTTATTTCGAAACGGGTAGAATTTTCTGGATGACCCTCGTACTTGTCTCGTGTTATAGCTCGACCCTAGAGTTTTTTCATTGAAATTCTGTATTCAAAGGTCGACCTATTCACGAGTAAATACGGTAAACTATAAATGTTTCTTCCAACCTCCGCAGATGATCGCGGATCTTCTGTAATCACTATACATCCATCGGCGTTCTTAAGAATGTATTAGTTTCATTCTCCTGCTGATGTGTCTGTCGCCCACTCTTTTCTCACCTCGCCTCCATCCTACCTCCCCCATTCGATCCCTCCCTTAGCACCCATTTGACAGCTCCCACGTGTCTTCTTCGCCTGGATTGGGCAACCGCCATCTTAAGCGATAAATGCATCTAAGCGCCGTGATGAGCGCGGACGTGGTGCGACGCATATTGCCGCACGCGCCGTTAAAGATAATGCCACAAACTTTGATGCAATTAATAGTTTACTTTGAAGGAGGAATTGCGCGCTCGCGCACGGGTCTCTTCAACGCGTGCGATTTGCATGCTCCGTGAATCTTTTCTTCGTTCTTCTTATTGGATGTGCTATGTTCTTACGTCGTTGGTGGTTCACTTACGCGTTTCAAGGCAGTTACTCATAAAATCTGATGATGGATAAATGCTAAGATATACTTATTTCCATGATAAATGGATCTGAAAGCTTTAAGGTTATTTAATAATCCAAAAACTCCAAAAAAATTGATAATATTAATAGTTTTTGGAGTTTTGTTGACGTTTTTTTCTACTCTTCAGAATGTCCTTCCACGAAGTTCGACCGAATATGATAGAATGTTTTTTGTAATGTTTGCAATATTAATTAACTTGACCATTAGTAGCTAATTCTATTCTGCCGTTTTTACCAATCATTCAAACTGTATTGCTAGTTTGTGCAAGGAGTAATATTGCATGAGAAGTATCAACAGTTGTTGTTGGACAACTTCAGTTATCTTTTGGTGAACCTTTGTGCTGCCCACCAACGTCCGTTAACATGGAAAAGAAATCAAATTTGAATCGATAAACTCGCTTCTCAGAAAAAAATTATGGTAATCACTAAAGTATATCTCTTTGGAACAACTGTTCTACTTTATCCGCTAATCAAGAGACCTTATGTTTGCTAGTAATAACAAATTCGCGAAACAGTCTGAATATGGAAACTTGCGAAGGCGGTTCAGTGAATCATTTATTTTTGACTTAGTAAGTATTTTCACCAATTTTTGAAATGTATTAAAAGATATCCTGAGCAATCCACTAACGAATCGTATTCTTTATATTCTTATGAATACGAATATTATGAAGTAAAAAAGAACAATGTGGTCGTATATGTAACTTTTTATCCATTGAAGACTATTTGGATATCAAGTCTTACTCTGTCATATTTTGGCCATGCTGGTTAAGAATAAGCGTCCTACGGTAATTCTCCAATATCGAATTTGAAACGTTGTGAAAGAGTACTATCAATAACTTTAGTAATACCAGTATGTGCAATATACATACAGTAAGCTTTAGACCCGTAAAGTATCGTTGGCTACCATAGTAAGGACATAAGTAAAGCAATGTGCTCTTGAATCAAGTTGGTAATTTTGAATTTTTTTTATTTTTGATTTCTTTTGTATTTTCTTGTTGTTTTGTGTTTTGTTTTGTATTGTTTTGTATTTATTTTTTCTATCACTATTTAATACCAAAAAAGGCTCGTCGGTCTGTTGAATTTATTATAAGTTAGTAACGCTTAATTAATAATAACAACAATAATAATAATAATTTTATTGGTCCGTAAAAATTAAAACACAAGTATAGGACTAGTGAAAATCGAGGTTACAAATTTTCCATTTCAATACAGTCATAAATAAAGATAATAATGAGAATTAAGTAATAATCAGCTGTATCGGTATCCCATATCCTGAAATCAAGAGGTGGTGTTCTATCGTGAAATGCAATAAATCAATGAAAAACCAATAATAGATTAATCATAAAATTGATAGTTAAGTTGAAATTTCAGCTAAAAATGTCTCCTCCAACAGTAATATAATTTACTTTCCTTTTTTTCTCCACTATTTTCTATATTAAAGAATGCAGAAAAATCTACGACGAAAATCGGTATCCGAGAAGTTCAACTTTCGTCTTAATATCTTTCGCAATTAGAAATAGCGCACTTATAAAGAAATTGATTGGCATCGAATCGTTCGAGAGTCGAAGTCGATTGAGACATCCTCGCGTGGAAGACTGAACGTACTAGAAGCTCTAGAAAATTCTCAAAGAACTCGCTAGAAACTCGGTTATCAACAAATTCCATTTAGTTTTCATGAGAGTGAAATTAAGTTGTGGTCTTTCTTATAGCAGGAGATATCGAGGTAATTGTGAAAACAAATGACGTAAATTTAAGATCAATTTTTCGAATATAGTATGAGAAATTAAAGCGCACGAGGATTGAAGGAAGTCATTGTTACGTCAGATTCGAAGAGTCGTATGATTGCGATAAGAAGCGGGACTTCTCTGAGATGAAGGGAATTAAAAACAAGGAAGCTCGAGAAAGATATTATGGAAGAGATTACAAGATATATTTAGATATAGATCTCGATATGGAGTGTTTCATTATTTGCGTTTCACTCCAGGTGATGATTGTCGCCTCTCATAAGGTGGCAAGTTAAAAAAGATGATCATCTTCGGGAAAACAGAACCGGATTTTTAGGTGAATTGTTCCCTGTTCATTGGTTGACGATTGTATTCTGTTTTCTAGGGATGAATCCTCTGTTTAGGCTCGAATTTAAGCTCTTTTTATTTACCAGTTCGTTACGAACCTTATGAATTGATATCTGGAAAGAATTATAAATATTTATTCAGATATGGCGGATATACACCAGACGTGGCTCTACATTAAACACTAATTGACAACTTTAGTCTTAACTTCGCGGAACCTTGCTATATGATTCATCGCGAAAGAAACTGTACAGAGTGCTTCGGCTACTAAAAAATTTCAATATGATTATAATATTCTATTTGTTGATAAAAATTTGTGTTAACTGATATACTTTGCGCAGTTTCTTTCACGGGGAATGATGAAACGCTAAAATAAAAATTTCAGAGGAGGAAAATGAACTGTGCCTATCACTTAACAAAAGGCAAATCTGTAAATAACTTCTGCAGGCAGCACGAAATGGAATGGACCTTATGATTTTCTTAGTTCCTCCATAAATTACTATAAAAACCGTAGTGTGATGATGATATATTACAACAATTGTTCAATTTAACTCAGTGTTTCCACTATTTTGCTTAATTTTATTTGGATGATCACGATATTACTATAAACGACCTAAGAATGTTTGCGTAAAAAATCGCAGATTTTGAGTTAAGGACTTGAAAAGTGATCCAGGTAATGAACATGAATGCATTCCAATATGCCAAACCAAGGAAGGAACGTTTCGCAATATTTGTCCCTTGCGAGCTAATTTTAACTTAACGACTGCCTTCTCCGGGGACCATTAAAGCCTCCATTAAATTTTAGAATCCCTTTCATCTTTCTTTGTCTACTATTTTTTGAAACTTCGGCGTCTTCCACTGTTTTCCTCCCCTTTTCCAGCATTCCCTTCGCAAGCATCTTTAACGATTCTGTGAAAAATCATTATTATCCTTCTTACTCGGTTATAAAAATGGCTTGATATTTATTTTATGTATTTGCCTTTACTCTAAGCATGGACATGGCTGAAGTGGGAAACAAACGCAGCGTAGTAAAGATTAATACAAATATAACAAAGATATAATAAACAATTGCTTAGAAGTTAACTAGCTTAAGGGAAATGTCTTTGAAACTCCCATTGCATGAAATACGCTCTCATTTCCATGTTTTTTCCATAGAGAATTCACTGAGAGTTTGAAACCTCGATTTATTACATCAATTTTGTTTCCATACTCCACCGAGCTATTTTTATTAATTTGTTTCGTCTGAAAAAGGAATTTTTACTAACGAGCAATTATAATTAAAAAAAAACTCTTTCCACTCCGCACTCTTGTAAACGCATTTTATTTTCTTCTGAGAGTCAATTCACGAACCTTCGACATCAGTTTTCCTAGTTAATAATGTGACAAAAATCTACCCCAACCAGTCGATCAAATATTACAGTATATCGCATGCTGGAGTAATTCCTCAATAAAGATATTCCATCTCAAGATATGACGTTCTTATGTGTCGAAATATTGATTTGATTGATATGTGTGCTTTATATCACCTTTACCTATCATTTAATAAGGCAATAAAAGAAGCAGAACACGAGCTTAAAGAGGCAGAAATTTAGGCGTATACAATGGATAAGGAAATTTGGCTCTTATTTATTCTAGTTTTATTAGTTTATTATCTTTTTCCGATTTATTTCTTGATTCGAGTAAGAACTATTTTCTCTTTCAAAAATTTGGTAGGTATTATAACGATACGTTATAACTTTCTCAGCTGATTAGAGAAAAATTGTTTTGCGTAAGTCATTTTATATTCCCGTATTTGGTCGTGTATAGGTCGACCTTTAAATGCATAATTTCAATGAGAAAAATCTAGGGCCGACCTATACATGAGACACGTAAAAAACGGAAGGTTTAAGTAAGAATATGGGGATCGACGTACACACGAATATAATCGGTAGCTATATTAGTCATTGTCATTTCATGTTAGTTATGTTAGTGATATTTTATTTGACAATCCTGATAATAATTCAAATAAGGTAACGTAAGGGAATGCTAGAACGTCAAAGTTTTACCTTATAAACCAGCCTTCTGAATCCATCTCAAAAATAGCTACAGGCTTTTAAATTTATTAGTACTATAATATTACATACTATCCATGTGTCATTTTCTTTGCGCAATGTTTGTTTTGTTGTGCAACATATTGTTCTTTTTTGTAATTTATCTTTTTTGGTTTCATATTCTTACTTTCATATTCTGGATATTCTTTATGTTGTTACCCTGAGCACCTCCTGAGCAGCCTGCTTTAGCTCAGGAGGACCTGAATGTTCTTGTTTCGAACTCGCATTGAAAAATTGGAAAGGTTGTAACTTTGTTTATGACTTTATACTTAAATATTTTGTGAAATGTAAGCTTTGTTATCTCTGTATTTACTGTACTGAAAGTATAAATAAACTATTATTATATTATTATTAAAAAAATGTACAAAATAGTTCCACATATACTGTACATCCAAGAGTTTCTGCTGGAAGAAAATATTTCGGATTTCCTCTTAGTCTTCAGATAAACTACTTAAGTGCAATCTGATTTCGAAATTCTACGGCACATAATCTTTGCTATCAATTGTGAATTCAGCAATGCCATTTTGAGGCGTCATTTATTTATCTTGCAGGTTAAATATCAATTCAAACGGAGAGAGGTAACTGATATCAAAAATGTAATGTACATACGAATCTCGTGGGTTTGACTAGGGTACTACGACGGAAATCTGGATTTTCAAGGCAAATGCGAATTACAGGAAATTATTTTACCTTAAGAAGGTCTAAAGCCTTTTGTAAAATTGTTCGTATTTTCAAACTGTTTAGTGGAGCAAAAAATTCTTTATAGACATATAGAAATCGAATGGATCTAAAGATACTCTTCGCACTTTGTAAGAGGCTGTAAATACTTTCCCTATTTTGGAATTTTATTATAAAGCCTATTCTTTAGAGTTCCGGAAAACTTTTAACTCAACAGATGGATTGAGAAAAATAATATACAATCGATCATTCACTGAAATGGTTATAAGGAAAATGGTAAATAAGAAACAGCTGTTTATGAAAAGTATCGTTAATGATTACATATCTTGTATGTTTTTCGATTCGAGTTTTATGTCGTAGATTAGGGATATACTGATTATTAACTCACTGATATTCTATTTTCGGAATGAATGAATGCAGCTGCACTCAATCATATCGAAGAAAACAAGCAGAACATGCCGTATGAGTTCAAATAAGACAGATACGCATTCAAACACGTAGCGCATTACTCCATTGAAGAAGATGCCTAAAGGTGGAGTTTAGTTGGAGGAGAAATAAATTGTGGAAGCAGGAAAGAGTGGGGGAAAAGGAAGCATAGATATGGGCTGAAATGGTAGCAATGTGTGAAGGGAATTGAAACAGTGTGATGAAGACATCTCAAGGATTGCGCGGTGTCGTTGCCCAATGGCTCAACGTTGCGCTGCTGAAGAGCACAGATGACACAGGGCAACTAATGCAACTCCTTACGATGTGATGGACACAAGGGAACGCATGCATCGCGGCATTTCCGTCGATGAACAAAGGTAACTCTCAACTGAAAAAGCATGAGAGTTGGGCCTGATGCAGTGGCTAACCAGGGTTTTTCTCTGGGGGGTTATGAGCCATGGAATAAACGCAGAATTGCTTACATTCCCGCGGCAGGTAAACTTCTGCCTTAAATTTAACAGGTAGAAACAGATTTATGACTGCATACGTATCTTTAATACAGGGAAACAATTTTTCCTAAATTTCAATGTAATGGGGAGAAATTCAATTGAAAAAAATAAAGGTTATATTTTGTTTAAATATATACCGGCCCAAAAATTGCCTTCCCTCCAATTCACGGGGGTTTTAACTAATGTAACTCGTGCTCTAGAATCAAAAAATTACTCATTTATCTCATCAGGATGTCCAATTCACATCCAGATTTTACTGCTTTTTCTTGAAAATTTCTCAAAATGTCGTTACCAACATATTTAACAATCCGTAACAAATGTCTGTTATATTTTTCCATTTCGCTTTAAGAGACGTCGAAATTATTTTCAAGAGAAAAATTTTCTTTCTCACATTTCAAAATCTAGCTAAACTACGTAACATTTATTTATCGCAATCTATAAGAGACTCCTGATTAATATAAAATTTCGGTAAGAAAGGACCCTGTCTTATATCGATTTGCTGCAATCTGATCAATGATTTCCAATCATACTTATGTTTACTCGTTCTTTTGATCCTTTTCCAACCCTTCTTTATCGTCAGAATGAGTATTTTGGCCCGTTTTGAACCTTTTACGACTGAAATTCAACTATCCATTAATATTTACTTTCTACGTAGAGGATTTATAGTTAGTGCGATAAAGGAGTAGCGGTGTAGTTCACACGATCACTATTCAATACCTTTAGTTGCTTAAGCTTCATCACATGCGGACGTGTCTTTAAGTGAAAATTAAGCTACGTTTAAATAATTTTAGTGGACAATACAAGAAGATTGTCTTTTTGAAACATACAAAGAGTCATTAGTTACTTTAATGACTTCGAAAACTCATTTAATCACTTGTAGATATTAATTTTTAATATCAAATTATGTTTTATCAATGTTTACACTACATTTAACGTTTCTTAAATAATGAAAATAATTTTTAATAGCTCTGAAAACATCGATTCGCATAACATAACCTAAATATTTTCTGTTAAACGCTACAAATATTCATTAAATCCTACTAAAGTATGGTAGCGAGTAATTAAATAAATAAAACTTTTATCTTGGTTTATTTGTAACCTTAAAATTTTGAGATTTAATCAGTTTTTCAGAACTATTTTAATCTAAACAAGGTTTCCTTTAAAAAATCATCAATATGCAATACCTGGGAAATTATGCGTGCGAAAATTAAATGACAACACCCAATATTTTAAAGAAATTGAACGTTATAGACTGGATAGCTAAACCGCTCACAATATTATTTCAGTTACATTAGAAAATCAATAAAAAAGGTACGATTTGTTGCTCATAAAGAAATTTATAAAAAAAATTCCGTTTTACTAGTTTTACTCTACTTGGGGAAAATCCTCACCTTTGAATCCTGCTTTCATTTAATTCATTTGGCATGAATTATCGCTTCGTATTTTCGAAAAATCGTCTTCAGTAACTTTCAGGCTCATTCTTTAAACTGGGAAACCAATTCCGAAACAAACAGCGTGAAGTTCATAGAGAAATACGTTTAACCCGTTTTCCTTTAAGAGAAAGTAAGAGCTTCCTACACCTACCGGGAAATACGCGAAGCATATGTTCGTAATCTCTAGTTTCCCTTGCTATGACGCGTGTTGAAATTCGATAGTGTTCTGTTACAACATCTTTCTGCGACGGAAACGTGTATTATTCTGAATTTGTTTTTTCTCAAACGCAAGGTAATGCACCGAGTACACTAATTTTAATGCATCTACAATGCTTAAATAAACTTTCGTTAAAATTTCACATTTCTTTCGCAGTTTCTTATATAATAATATTTCATAATATCTCAGTAACAACTCGTGCCGGTGGTGTAACGTGGTCATCTGGTTACACTGCACCTTTGTTTCTGAGTAATTTACGATAGCCTCTATAGATCCTAATATTATATTATTTCTAAAAAATTCCTTAGTACCAGGTTAAAATAAGCTATCTGTATTTGACTGGATGCGATTTATAGAATATATTTCAGTCCTGGCTCTGGATAAGAAGGCTAAACCCCATTTCCCTGACCTGGAAATACCTTCTTCCAAATCAAAACCTGTTGGAATGGACTGGAGGCTTTTCGTCTATGGAGGATTAGCTTCGATTACTGCAGAATTCGGTACTTAATTGTTCACACAGTTTTAATGTAGAGCTTTACGTCAACTGAGTGTCAGATGCCCTCATTAACCCTAATTGATTATTTTGGGCTTTGGCTATGCATTTGGAAGCATTTTTGTTGTTTGATGCATCAGTTTTCCTTTTGGTTTGATATGAATGTTGTGGAAGTGGAAGTGTTGTACATAACAAAATTATTTCCATACTTGCAGGATCCAGTGATATTTGTCGCTCTCTGTAGCCGAGGGGTCGAGTGACCGCCACTAGACCTAGAGGTCGCGGGTCTAATCCCGTCGTGGTCATGGATGTTTGTAACTTTTTTTTAATAGATTATAGCCAACCGCCCTTGATGCAATCTGTCAGCATCAGGGCGAAAAATTATCTTTTGTCAATCACCTTCACCATGACCTCTCAGTGCAATATTCGAGTCAGTGTTTTGTTAATGATGACAAGGTTTTAGATAAAAAAAATACCATTTTCCATTGTGTGAGGCTGTTCTGAATAGGTTTTTACCCAGAAGTTGATCTTCATAATGCTGGTTTATCAAGTTGCATGCAGGAATAAATCCATGTGTTTCAACTCACATGTGGAACATTTTATAAAAGTTCTAATTTAAAACATTTTTTAGTTTGAATGTCCATTTTTTTAATGTAGGCAAAAGTTCATCTTATCATTTATGATTTGCTTATCCCTATGGATTTTTCGTTTTGCATTTTCCAGAGAAACTTATTTGGCTAGTTTGCTTCAGTCTTATTAATAGAGATTAAAGATTAATTTTTATTAATTCACAGAGTGCCTTCGCCTCACTCCCTAAATTAAAAGCCTACTTAGAAGATGAGAAAATAATATTTGTTGTGATTGTATTTGTTGATGTTTTATCTAAACACCCACTTAATTAAATCTCAATGTTAAACTTAAATAATTGGAACTAAACAGTATGAAACTTCATTCTGAGGCTATCTTGATGGCCATGGCTTGCCTCTTCTCAAATGATTGTTATTCATATTTTCTCTTGTGACTCATTGCAGGAACATTTCCGATTGACACGACGAAGACACGTCTTCAAATACAAGGACAAAAGATAGATGGAGCCCACTCGCAGATCAGATACAGAGGAATGATACATGCTTTTCTGCAAATAACGAGAGAAGAAGGGGCACGTGCTTTGTATTATGGGTACTTAAAATCTACAAACTTGCTTTTAAATTCTCTTGAACCTAATAATACATGTACACGTTGATGTGGCATGCTTTCTGTTAGCCATCGTGTTTCACAAAACTACCAATACTTCAATACCAGCTTATCCGTAAATCATACTATTCATCCTTTCATATAATTTTAACTTCAGTATTTCTCTCTAAAGACCCATACATGATTCAATTAAAGTTATTAATTTGTATTATGTTTACAATATCTACTTATTATTCAGGGTTTATTTTGTTAGATTGATCAGATTATATTTTAAGCCATTCTCCAAAGTAGCTTATGAGTTAGAGCAGTGTTTCCCTGACATGCTACCACCCCCTTGGATTCACTACTGACCCCCCAACTGTCATCTATAAAAATTAACACATGTACGGCCAAAGCTGGAGAATAATAAAAAGAAAAGTAAACACTGCAATGGCAGAATACCCTCCAAATTTCTATAAGACAATTTTCTGATATTGTATTGATGCTGTAAATCGAGTAAACCTCTATTGATAAAAAAAGATGATGAATTTTGTCCCATGGGGTAAAATTATTTTTCATCAAGCACCCCTACCAAATGAGACCAGCACCCTAGAAGAGCATTACCATCCACTTTAGGAATCACTAAATTAAAGGTTTGAAATCATTCTGTAACCCGTATGTTGGCAGATGGAACTTCTCTTTGGAGGCAAATGGGATGTTCTATATTACTGATTTCTAAGAATGGGATGTTCTATATTACTGATTTCTAAGAATTACCGTATGCACACTTTGGAAAATAAGCTTCCATTTTCTAGGGTTCTACAATGAGAAATGATTTCTCCTTGTGGAACCTTTGTGAATGAAAGCTTTGTTTCCTAAATGCTTAAGGGTAATTCCTTGAAGTCAATAATCTGGAACTTTTCATATGCCTCCAAACTAGAGTTCCATCCTCCAGCATGCAGTTTACGGAGTGTTTTTAAACCTCTAATTTATTAACAGCTGTGTTCCATTTTTTTTCTTTCAGCTTATAAGTTGTCTTCTGTTTTTATGTTTAATCATCATCCAAAATTGTTCCTAACTTTCACATTTTAAATTTTGTTAAGCTCTTTTTGAGACGTCTCTATTAATTGCGCTTTATTGCAGAATTTGGCCAGCTGTCCTAAGGCAAGCAACATATGGAACGATTAAGTTTGGGACATATTATTCTTTGAAGAATATGATAATGGGAGAGGACACCAGTAAAACCTCGGGGAAAGGCCCAAGATCCCATGGGGCAACAACGACGGACATAGGCTGTGCCGTGGTGGCAGGTGCCGTGTCCAGTGCCATTGCCAATCCAACGGACGTACTTAAAGTGCGCATGCAGGCACGGCCAGTCTATGTGCAGCATGGAAATGGAGGAGTTGGAGGAACAGCTGTTGCTGGGGTTGCTGCAAGAGACCCACGCAACATGAACTTAGTTGCATGTTTTGCTAATGTTTATCAGCAGGAAGGCATTCGTGGTCTTTGGAGGGTAAGTTTTTGGTTATGTTTCTTACCACTACTAACTATGTTTTAATTTGGTAGTTGGTTTTTGTACAATTATGGAAGTAGTTTCTATTTTCCTTAACCTTGCCGCTGTTGCATCTGAACTTTGTGAATTGTTTTAGTGAAAATTTCCAAGTCAATTTTCTTTAATTTCATGTAACATTTGACATGTTATGGTGAAGGTCTAGTTGGTTTTAGATTTTCACACCCATAAATGATCAATGCTTTTGATTTTTAGGACAATTATTTCTTAAATATTTATTTTGTTCTTTTTCACGGTTAAGCAAAATTGCTTCATATTAAATTATAATAATGTATGAAACTCAAGTTAATATTTACGTTTCATTATTGATAGTGCAAAGGTAAAATTTTATAAATATGTTCTGAGTAACAATTTTAAATTTTCTGATAAAACTACGTGGTGATACTGCAAAGACACGTGATGATAGTGCAGACATTAATTTAGGTGCAAGAATGCAAATTGGGAATTAAATCAAATCTTAACATTTCAGTATTTAAAGTTTGGTTGATTCATCAACTATTGAAAAATACTTTACTGAGCACAGCTGTTCATCCTCTTATGAATTCATGTTGTGTGCAACTGCAGATTCATAAGCCATACTACACAAAATAGGAATAAAAGGAATATGTCTTTTATTCATATTCAGGGCTTATTAATGAAATCTCACATTAAAATCGAATATCGAATAAGGATTGAAATTTGTACTACTATAAGTACAAACATTTGTATTACAGAATATTTTCTGCAATTTGTAAAGAACTTGTGAAGTAAACATTATAAATGGAGAGGTGAAACAATCATAATTACAGAGATAGGCTTGAATATTATCTTGATATTTATAAAATATGACTTTTAAATTGATTTTAGGAATAACTCGTGTGTTTTCAGTTATTGTCTGTTTTTATATTTCTACCTGTAGTCATCATGCTTATAATCTATAATTAAAAAGGGAATGATGACATAGTTTGACTGATGCATCATAATATTGGTAGCATGTTTTCTATTGAAAAATATGTTCAATTTATTTCGTATTGGATGGGTTTTCTAGGGTCCAAGGAGTTATTTATTGCTCTTTTCTTGGAATTCAGGGATAATAATACTTACAATCTTTTAGGAATTAAATAGAAATAATTCCTCCCTCACTAGGAGGCAAACTAATATGAATCTTGCTGCTTTTATTCTAACCTTCTAGACTTTAATCATGCCTTCTTCTCATAATACCCTTTCTTATGTCTATCAAAACTTCCGAGGTGTTAGCGTATGGGATCTAAAATGAGAGGACAATTAATGCAATAACTCTGAAGGATCATCTACTTGTATTTGGAGAAATCTAATGGTATAAACTCCTACAGTAGGCTTGATTTATCCATTTCCTTCATCACCATCATTGCTAGTTTTATCATTGGAAGTAATCATAACCTATCTGTATATATATTTATTATTCACCTTTCATTTTCATGTAATCATTTCATCTGCTGAGCTTTCTGTTACTGTCTGCAAATTGTTGTGATAATGAGATTTCATTTTAAGTCAATAAATTTGGAATTAATATATTTTTATTAGTCAAATAGGTCTGTTATTACTTAACTGTATATGTAGTAAAATTTAAAGAAATCATTCTAATAGATAATAGAAATAACAAATTGAATTCTATCATTGACAAAATGCATGAATTATTGGAGTTTGTGTTTTAACTTGGAGGGAAACTATTTAGTTATTTAGAGCCAAATGAAAGGAGTGGTAGTTCTACTTTGGTGTGTTTATCACAAATATATAAGTTCTTTGAATTATTTTTTGGATATTCTTTGTAGTAGTTGAGAAGTGTTTGCAGTTTACTCAGTTGTCAATATCATTGTTCTATGGTGATAATGATGTTGGTAAAGTTCAAAGGAAAATTTCAAGTTTATTTGTAATTTGGAGAACATAGTCTTCCATACAATCATTCGATCTGTAGGCGAATGGTGAACATGTTTGTTATCAGCACATCAATGTATATAAGATTGCACATTCTTCCATTTGGTTCTAAAAACCAGAAATGGGTTTCTTTTATGAAGTGGGTCCATGTTTCATATTTTGTCTAACCAAAAGAGGTATTTTAATCATGCAGGGTGTTGGTCCAACTTCTCAGAGAGCAGCTGTGATAGCAGGAGTGGAATTACCTGTTTATGATTTTTGCAAGCATCACCTAACTGTACCCCTTGGTGACTCTGTTTCAAACCATTTTGTGTAAGTTCTATATGTTTCATTACCATTCGCTTTGTCTCTGTTGAGTAATGCTCAGGAAAGAAGTTCATGTCATAGCATTCATGCAGGAAAAGGATTTCTCTTTCATGAGAAATTGGGGCATATTATAAACTTCTCGTCAGCCAATCTTTTCCGTAACTTTGAGATTTATAGTTAATGACATCTAGGGTAAGGTATTGTGTTAATAATTTTGATTAACTTACTCATTGCTGCATCAACTACATCTTGCTGGATGCAAAAGATAGGTAACATACATGCAATGAAACTGCTGTCTTTAATAATGAAACTACGTCTAACTGGTGTCTTACTGAGTTGACTTAACCTTGACTTAGGTTTCCTTGGCTTAACTTTGATCTGTATGCAACTAATCTGGTTTCTATTGGGAACTTTTTCCAGAAATGTTGATACTACTTGGAGGAGGAGATAATTTTATTTATTGGCTAAAAAGTTTAAACCAATCATGTGAAAATGACAATTTTATTCAGTTTTAAGTACGAATGTCTTACAAAATAGAATCAAGGTTGGTCTAGTTAATAATGATCAACTTTTTCATATCTTCTCACTTGTAGTATATTACTGAAGACTATCTTCACTGCATAAAATAGCACAATATTATAATGTAAAATGCATCTTGCCTTTTGTTTTACTGAGAAAATATTCCTGAGGTATTCAAATACTATTCAAGTTGGATATATGACTTTAAAATTAAAGCTAATGATTTCTAATTCTCTTAATTGTATCTAAATAGGACCCTATACACTTAGTTGACTCAAATTTGTAAAATTGGAATTGTATTTAATCCATAAATATTCTTAAAGAGGTATAGTAAACTTTTATTGATCATTTTTAAAAATTTGTTAAATCCTTGGTTTTGAAGGATGGATATGTTTAATTATAGTGGCATCAAATTTATTAAGTAATGCTGGCAAAGGAAACTATCTTTAAGTATTGTTTTCTCTAATTCTAACACCAAGAGAGTCTTCCTCTAAGATTCCATTCTATTTGGTTGCTAGTAAACTCAGCAAGTTATGGACTTCTTGTGATGAATCCCAATTAACATGGAAAATATATTGTGACATCACTAGAAAATAAGAGAGCAGCTTTGCTTAAGCTCGTAAAAAAAATTGAAAGCATGCAACCAGCCTCAGACCTGGTGGAAAAAACAGGAAGCTTTCTATCAATTCATCATTCATATAAGCTGAACGTTTCTTGATCATTTTATCTAACTATAACCCAATTTTCAGTAAAGTGTCATGTGTTTCTCCATTTGGGCATCTGTATTTGTTTACTTTGTATTATAATAAAAATATATTTTCCATACTAATTTGTTACACCTGTTTGGGATCTTGCAAATACACTTTAAAATTTAACTAATCAGTTTCTAGCATTACATTTACCTTAACTTTTCCATTAATTTATTTAATTTCATTTGAGTTCTATTGTATTACCTTCTGAATAGAATTAACATCTATTAGATCTTAACAGAAATTTGAAGAGCTTGCTACAATGATTTTAAAATTTACTCATCAACGAATCATTTATCCATCATTTTAACTTTTCAAAATGTACCATTCAACCTTTGTCTGTTTGAGCAATTAGCTCCAATTTGGATCTTCTTTCTGTGCAGAATTTGTCTCATCTTCATGTTGTTTTGTCAAGACCCTCTAAGTCAAACCATAATACCTTCAATTAAGTAAGTGATTTCATCTATGCATGGGAATTTCTTCAGATTTTTTTTTTCTTATTGTGAATGAACTAATAGGGAAATTTTTGGCAAGGATTTGTCCATGGGGGGGTTCAGAGTCATGTAGTAAATGCTAAATTGCCTACATTCCTGGACAAGTAAACTTCTGTCCTAAATGTAGTAAAAATGGAATCAGCTATATGTTTTCATGTATTTATTTATATAAATTCCCGCTGCAATTTAGCCTTCTGGCCAGGTGGAAGCACTGAAGGGGAGCTTAACATATTAAACGTAAGATTACCTGGCATTTGCCTAAGGATAAGAGGGAAAAACCTCCCATAGGCAGCAATGCATTACACTTATCATAAAGATAAATACATCACAGTAAGGGATACATCATGATTAGTAAGACAAATACATCATAGTATGTTAAAAACGATTTTTTAAAAGTGAAAAAAATTGTGTCATGAGTGGCTTGTGTAACTAAATCATTAAACCATTACAATTTAATTTCCATAACCTGTATATCTTTCAAACCCTTTTTGGCTCAGGCCAGGGGAGCTAACACCTAAAACCCCCCATGGCTATGCCTGTAATGTAGTACAAACTAGATCAGCTAAGTGGCTCAATAGGTAGAATGTATTTACAATTTTCACCAAAGTTGTCTTTATCCTAAAATATGCTGCTCAGTTTATAGTAAAAGTTTAAAGTAAAAGAGGTAAGGGCTAAGGAAATGATAATTTACTCCATAGGGTTTTGTGATCATTGACGGTGAATTAGATTTATACCATATCTTGACTTGAGGATTGAGACCTAGGCTTGAGAACCTCATGGCAAGGCTTATATTAAAGTATGAAGATGTTCCAGCAAATATCACTTGATATGTTTCGCTGCAAAGGCTTATAATCAATGGCTGTTCTTATTATTTGTACTAACTCTGAATCTTGTTTGTTGAAGGTTGCTCAATGGAAGATTCAGCTGTAAACACCTATAATTTAGAGTTCGTGTTGTATTAAAAGTTGGGTGAAAAGAAAAAAATGAAATCACAAGTTATCAAAGTATTACTCTGTGGGATGGAGAATTATAATACTCCTTAAGACTGAGGCTGCTTTGAAGCTCATACAGTGAATAGACAAGGAAACTGCCAAACTTTGGAAAACACTATTCTCATACATATTTCAAGAACCTTGATACCATCTTCAGGAGTAGAAAAATACTTTATTCCTGGAGATGGTAGCTTGGTTATCGAGGTATGTAATGAGTTCTCCTCAGGATGGGGTTTTTCCAGGGTTTGATAGTTCCCTTGTTTAGTCAACGCACGAGTTTTGGAGCAGCCTTCTAGCAATTTAAGGAGTAGAGTATTTTAAAGCTCTATGTTAATTAATAAATCCACCTCTCTATTAATAACAGCGGTGTACCATTTACTTGCTCTATGGAATTGATGGTGGGACAGCTTGAATGCTATAATGATGTCTTATAAAATTCATATTGAATATAATACTGTTTGAGTTTTCATCATCGTTCATGTTCAGTAGCCATTTCAAATGTAAATGTCCTTTAGAGTACATAAGGATATATTAACCTAATTTGTACAAAATGTGGTTGTATATTGTATATAATGCTCTTAAATCCTTTTTGTCATCTTTCTCTGAATTCTTTTCATTCACTTTTGCCATCAAGAATATATATTTATTTATGGTGTAATGGAAAATAGCATCAAGTTTTTACTTTTATTAGAAATGAGTCAGTATTGTCTTTCAATTGCTAGAAACAGCTTACGTTTAAAAATTTAAGTTAGAAATGATTATGGGGGTAAAAAGTAACTTATTTATAGTTCTACTCAAAACCTTTAGCATGGCTTCTCTTAAAATATTACCATCACTTTTAAGACATGAAATAAAACCAGTCTCATTAAAGGCTTTCAGTGAAATATTAATTGCAGTTTTAGTTCTTCTGCAGTTGATGTGGAGTTTGTTTGAGTGACTTAGTAGTTAGCAGATCATGAGTGGGACATATTTTATTTCAAAAAACAACCAAAATTTAGTATAAATGAGTAAATCTCTTGAACAGCTGATCCCTTTCATATGCTCTGGGTGAGATATATTGTATCTTTTATTTAAAAATGGCATGAATGTTAGCAATCGCTCTTTCACTAATATTTTATCTGTGTGTCACTTTAATTATCTGAATTCTAAAATCAGTTTGAAAGTTTTAAACTTATCAGTTTCAATCCACTATTGAATTTCAGGTCCAGTTTGATTGCAAGCCTTGGGAGTGCTGTTTCTTCAACACCACTTGATGTTATTAGGGTATGCAATCTCATATTTCCATTTATTTTGTTTGGTAAAGCTCACACAATCTAAGCATTGGTTAATTATTGACTTTCTTCCTTTAGACAAGATTGATGAACCAAAAGAAACTCATAACTGGGGGACATGGGAGTGATCAACCAAGAATATATTCTGGTAGCATAGACTGTTTCCTTCAGGTAAGCCAATGAAGTATTAACCTTGGTTGATTTCTTCATCAGTTGAGTTGTACCAGGTGAGGGGATTGAGAATTTATCTTGCCTACCTAACTTTGAATCTCTTGTGCTAAGTGGCCTCACTGAAACTTTGTGAAAAAGAACCAAATTTACAGTTATACTTAGGTGGGGTGAGGTGTTGTTGAAAGTGGTAGTGGTTGAATTGGACTGTAAGAGTAGAATGGAAGGAATTAGGAAGGTAAAAGTTCAGAACTTTGATAAAGGTGTTGGTTAGCAGTTTTACTTGTAATGTTCTATTTGAATTGCTTCATCTTATTTTTGTGTACCTAACTTACTGTATTTACATGAATATAAGACCAAATTTTTTCCAAATATAGCATGAGAAAAATGTGATGACCTTATGCTCATGAGAACAGAATTAATAATTAAATGTAGTAAGAACAATTATATCTTAAGCATAGTCAATTATGTACATTATGATTATTATGTATGTTTAATCTGACTGTGTTTTTCTGAAATACGAGAAGGTTATGCTCTGCAATATCTTAATTTTTAATTTACCAGAATATTTTATTCCTTGCACTCAATTTCACTTACAAATTAGGTTCCAAGATTTATGTATCATTTAATCTCATTGCAACACATTCAATCGAATTATTTATTTTAATTTTTTTGAAATTATCATGTTGTTTTTATTATCCTGAATTTTCATGATTTTCAATAAAAACCCAATTTTGTTGCTAATTTGAAGTGCTGAAAATATGGAATCGTCTTTTGTTTGAGTTATTTTCCGTTTAAGTAAATACAGTATCCCCTTCAGGGCATCAAACCAGAACAGATAACCAAAATACTATTAATTTTCCTGCATCAAAAATCGAGACCAAATATACTACCATTCCCTGATGCCTTTGTACCTTCACGGTAGGAAGAAATACTTATAATAAGGGCAGTGGTTAAGTGGATGAAATTTCAAGATAATTTTGGGATATTGCATTTTCCAGGGATTTGTATTTAGAATATTTTTCTCCTTATTTCAGACTGTACGGAATGAAGGTTTTATGGCTTTATATAAGGGTTTTGTGCCAACCTGGTTCAGAATGGGCCCTTGGAACATCATCTTCTTCATCACATTTGAACAACTCAAACAAGTGTATTGAGATGGAGTCAGCCGTTGCAGAAATTCGAAGTTTTATCGAATCCTGACCGAGGTTTGAGTCGAGCCTCTGTTGCTGTCATTAGATGGCACTCTTTCATCCCCAAGTCTGACCCATATCTTGCTCTACATTTGTTAGCTCATTCAATACTGTTGTAAATGTACTTCCTGTGAAACTCTATTCCTGAGTGCAATATTCACAGGTGTCTGTGAAGTTAATCAGTATTATAAATACAATGAACGTTGTTGCACGCAGGAATGAAGGAAATGCTGCGCAAGATATGGATTGTTGTTGATTCTTGTTGTGAGGCCTTGCCTCATTTTATTTACACAACTTCAGTTTTAGTTTCAAAAGTTAACTAAGTTTAATGCTAGTCTCACGTGAGAGTACTTGTTGAGATGGAGGTATGAGCATCATATGCTGTGATCTGCAGGAAGTAAGATGTGTTTTTTAATGGAAGTTTGGTCACATCATGCAAGTGTTGGCCAAATTTCCGTCAGTCTATAGTGTAGGGATCACTTTGAATTGCTTTGTTGGAAGAGGTAGTCAAAAAGTGGTTTCATGAGAGATGGTTATATTGGTTGTTAGAAGTGGTTCACTTATTTTTTGTTATTGAACCCAAGTTTTTGTTTACCATTCACTTGGGCACAATTAATACTTAATAAGATTAAGCTGGTAACATCTTTGTTAACTAGGAATAATTCTGTTTATAAATACCTTTCAAAATCTTAGTTACAGCAAAGTTGTTTGGTTGTTTCTGTATGATTTCATTTTTACTGTTTGAAGTCAAAATTCTCCAAAGCATGTCATCTTTGCTTGTGTAATACTTGTTTAATTTCCTAGACCAATGTGCAATATTTCTGTAAAGTTCCTCTTTGCGATTAATGCATTTATGGAAGAAATCTTTAGGTACCTTAGGTTTATCCTGAAATACACGTGAAGGTATCATTTCTATGATGAATTTCAAAGAACTCAATTCATAGTTGATGCATTTTGTTTCCAAATTTATTCCCCCTTAACTCAGAATTTCCTTATTTGTAAAATGCGTAGCTCCATGAAATCTAAGAAAATTAATCAGATAGAAATTTAGGCATTTATCTTATGACTAATTTAGAGATAACTGTGGTATTAGAAATCAAAAAAAGAAGGGCTCATCATTATTCATTGTTGATGATTTTGCTCTGAATTTTCAATATATCCCTACACATCCAATCTATATCTATGCTTAGCCTTATAGCAATTTCTGAAGACTGAGATGTTTAATTTTTATTGATCAATCATTACTAAGACATCAAAGAAAGAAAGATAATTTTTGATGCTGAATCGGGTATTTATAGAGAAGGCTTTCTTTTAATTATGCTTTTCTTAAGGATCTTGCATAATACATGTAATTATAGTTATTTTGATTAACAAATGTGTGGAAATTTGAAAAACAAAAGGAAGAGTAGCAAAAACAATTTTCTGTCACTTAAATTTGTATTTGCGCTGAAGTTTAGCAGAACTTGACTAGTTTCAAATTTTTGTCAAACAAAATAATTAATTGGATTCGGAATTCTGAATGTTTGCATACAATCAGCTCTAGTGTTGGTTCTAGCTTAGTGTACTTTCATATATTTTATATTCATTTTTTAAATCACCTTGATAGTTTATTCAAGTTATAATTTTAAATCAATTATGATATTTTTTCGAAAAATTGATACGAGTAGTTGAAGTCGTCCTTCATTCCATTAAGTTCATGATTTGATTTTGATTTAAGTGCTGAATTTTCTGGAAAATAGCTGTTGATGATTGTCCATTCATCGTCTTTCTGATCCTTTTATGTATCTAATGACAAATCATTAGTGTTACTCAAGCAAATATGTTCATGTATCTGATTTTATGTTGTTGCAGTCCCAAAGAGTACAATTAAGCGAAGGAATGGCTGTGTTTGAAATAGTCTGAAATAGATTCAAAAGTTATAGAAGTAAGAACTGTAAGCAGATCTACTGATGTAAAGTAGGACCAACATGCATTTAATTTTATTGAAAAAGAATCGAGTTGAGGTTGTATGAGAGATAGATTGTACATACATTACCATCTCTGTATGATTGGTCTATATTTTACACCATATTTTTTCATCACGATCATGAATTATTCTCAGAATCTTTGTAATATGGCTTTCAAAGGTGCTTGAATGTCTTTGCTCTTTCTTCACTGACTATTAGTAATAAAGGTAAATCCAGTTTTAAGATGTGTTTCTATGTGTGTAAAATTTGTGAATTATTTTGAGAAAACTTAGAAATGCACTTTGTACTTTTAATGATGCCAGTGTTGTTTACAGAAAGTAAAACATTCAAGATGCAGTCCTTTGTTTTCGAATCAATCACTAAAATTGTAACATTAATCCATGTGTGCTTAATGGCATTGAGACTTGTTTGGCGTATTGCAGCGTATCCAAATGATGCTTGTATGTACCTGAATGTAATTGAAGACGGAGTTTTTTCTCATGGTTTTATTTGGAAAGGATGATAATGTATTGCGGTGTGTCAAGTATAATCTCAAATTAACCAAAGTTGTTACCCATTTTGTCAAAGTTAAAGTGCAAGTTTTTAAGTGCTGACACATTATTAATTTGGTCATTGCTGTGTTACACACCATGATTGGTTTTTATATGAATGAGTATTTATTTATTTTCCCTGTATTGGACTCATTTCTATGTTTCAGTTTTTGAGTTTGTGCACTTAAGTTTTGGTGTTTTGCCTGCTTGTTTTAAGGTTAAAATAATAAGTTTTTTTTCTAATATTTGCATCCACTACTGTTTCATATTATGCTATACATTAATTGAAGCTTCCGTTTACTACTGTATTCTATCTGAATTTGCTACTTTTTTATTTATCAGCTTAGCTATTCCCATTATTTTCTCACATAATATTAAGATGGTACTTGCTTATTGAACTTACTTAATATTCATTGTCATTTACATTTTTTTGAACTTCTCAACTCTGATCTCTTATCATGAAATTCCATCAATTTTGTTTTCTTGTTTATCATTTTCACATTTGAAGGCCTTTTCTTTGCTATAGAATTTTTAATAATTGCTAACTATTATTTCACATAATGTATGCATTTCAACATTGAAAGTATTTGATGATATGCCTCAGCTATTGAATTGAAAGTCATTTGAATCAGTTTGTAGTTTTTGCTGTGGATAATGTGCAAGGAATTTGGTTCTGAATTCTTCCTAATAGACATACTTTTACGGTGTCAGTATCAAAAATGTAATAGTTGTAAGAATAAGTTGATATGAAAGTGGTGGCTTAATTAGTGTTCCTTTTTATTAATACTTATGCTTTCACTTTAGAAGCGTTAAATGTGATGTTGCTATATGTAACCACTAACCTCAGTCATCCACAATTTGAGAATTCCTGGAAAACTTACTGTAAATACCTCCTAAGATGGTCCATGTATGTTGTTTCTTTAAGCGTTATGCAATTTTTTTCATAAATCATATTTTTCATTTAACGAATGAAACTCAGGAAATGCATTATGGACTGTAGAATGGTTTTTTTATATATAATTTCCATTGCGTTTCAAAGTTTCCCTGCATCCTTCAGATATCTCCTAATTTTGTTTCCCATGCAACAAGGATAAATATTTTTCTTGCTATAATATTCCCAATTAGAGTGTAGACTTTGGATTCTTGTCAAGTATTAGGTTTATGTATAAATTCAATGAAAACTTTACGTCCACTTCAGTTTTTAAGCAATGAATACGTAAAATTTTAACTATAACTTTTTACTGTACTACATCCCATGAAAATGATTACAATATTGACTTCTGTTGATATAAATTTTTTGTGTCGGTTAAAATTTGAATTAGAATTTGATATTTTCAAGGTAAGGAATAAGTATGGTATTGTTTTACAAGTGCGGTTAGAAATATTCCAAATTCTCCCAAATTGCATGGCTAAATCTTCTGGCAAGATAGTTCAATGATTAGAGTATCCGTCTGAAACAGAAGACCTAAGTTTGAGTCCTGATCTTTTCATCCCAGTTTCTTTGTGGGAATATTATATTTTCAGGTAATTTTTTATCATGATTTTTCTGAAAAACTTCTCTGAGATTTTCACTAGAATATTTAACATCGATTTGATAGAATATACTATATCCATCATAAATGTTTTTTTATTGCTTTTTAGATAGTTGCAGTAGTCCTATCTCTCATATTTAACAATATGTCCAGTTAATGTATCTACAAATATCCAAGAAGGTTGTGGTCCCTTTTTATTTTAATTTTTTTGCCTTGTGTGAGTTTATCAAATAAAGCAATATGTGGTATTTACAGTAAGTCGCTGAATGTATGTTTTATTCTTCTTTGGTATACTTTTACAGACTTAACATTAGTGAAATAATTATAATTTTATTGGATCTCTTCTCACTCAACAAAGTGTAATTAAATTACATTTTGTTTACAACTTGCACGCTTGTTTTGCTGCTTATTTTTATTGATTAATCAGAGGATTGTGCATTTTTTGTTTCTTATTTTGCCTCATTGCTTTGGGCAATCTCTTAGGATCTCCAGGATGCAAGCTTTTTTCACTTTGAGTACATTTTTTAAGTTCTTCATTCGTCTCTCAGCACTGACGCATTTAATGAAAAGTGTTTGGTGGTTTGGGTTTCAATTGAGTTATTGTCAAAGTAGGTAATGTTTTACTAGTCAAAGTGCGAATCTCATGCTTAAATTTTCTTTGAAGTTGCTAAAAAAGTGCAAGTTTAACTTTATTTCAGTCAGGTCTTTTATTTGTAGCATTACTAAGGTCAATGCTGTTGATGTACTGTACATGTCAGTATTACCTATGTACTTTCTGTTATTTCTCCCTTACTGATTATTTCCAATAATTTCTGTACTGGAAATGTATGTATTATGCATTTAATTGCTGTTGAATCTTATTTCTTGTACCAATTCCTCATCACTCTGGTTTTAAATTTATTCATTTAATCATGATTGAAATATTTTGAGAAAAGGCTGTTTTTGTTTCCTTATGAACTTTGGTGTGAGTGTCAAATATTGTGATGGAATATTTGCTGACTGATTTTTCACTAATGTTGCACTCTGTGTTGGATATTTGTTACTTTTTGTAAACTGGCCTTCCAAATCTGAAATTCAGTTTGAACTAACTATGATGGGCTGCACAAGCTTTGCATAATTGTGCAACAAGTTTTAGATAGGCAGTTTGAGTTATTAATTCTCACAGCAAAGGTTCTACTTCGATAATATGTTCATAATACTTCAAAGTTTGAATCATACCCTTAAAATAGTAAATGTTTTAACTATTTTATATTTTAAGCTTATTTCAAAGAGAATTCTAAATAATGTGGTAATGTCCCTGTCCAATAATTGGTAGTATCTGTTTGAAAGGTCTGTTTCTTTGGAAACGATAAATTCTGTTCACATTCTGATGAAGATAAAAAATCTCATGATCAATCACTAAAATTGTAACATTAATCCATGTGTGCTTAATGGCATTGAGACTTGTTTGGCGTATTGCAGCGTATCCAAATGATGCTTGTATGTACCTGAATGTAATTGAAGACGGAGTTTTTTCTCGTGGTTTTATTTGGAAAGGATGATAATGTATTGCGGTGTGTCAAGTATAATCTCAAATTAACCAAAGTTGTTACCCATTTTGTCAAAGTTAAAGTGCAAGTTTTTAAGTGCTGACACATTATTAATTTGGTCATTGCTGTGTTACACACCATGATTGGTTTTTATATGAATGAGTATTTATTTATTTTCCCTGTATTGGACTCATTTCTATGTTTCAGTTTTTGAGTTTGTGCACTTAAGTTTTGGTGTTTTGCCTGCTTGTTTTAAGGTTAAAATAATAAGTTTTTTTTCTAATATTTGCATCCACTACTGTTTCATATTATGCTATACATTAATTGAAGCTTCCGTTTACTACTGTATTCTATCTGAATTTGCTACTTTTTCATTTATCAGCTTAGCTATTCCCATTATTTTCTCACATAATATTAAGATGGTACTTGCTTATTGAACTTACTTAATATTCATTGTCATTTACATTTTTTTGAACTTCTCAACTCTGATCTCTTATCATGAAATTCCATCAATTTTGTTTTCTTGTTTATCATTTTCACATTTGAAGGCCTTTTCTTTGCTATAGAATTTTTAATAATTGCTAACTATTATTTCACATAATGTATGCATTTCAACATTGAAAGTATTTGATGATATGCCTCAGCTATTGAATTGAAAGTCATTTGAATCAGTTTGTAGTTTTTGCTGTGGATAATGTGCAAGGAATTTGGTTCTGAATTCTTCCTAATAGACATACTTTTACGGTGTCAGTATCAAAAATGTAATAGTTGTAAGAATAAGTTGATATGAAAGTGGTGGCTTAATTAGTGTTCCTTTTTATTAATACTTATGCTTTCACTTTAGAAGCGTTAAATGTGATGTTGCTATATGTAACCACTAACCTCAGTCATCCACAATTTGAGAATTCCTGGAAAACTTACTGTAAATACCTCCTAAGATGGTCCATGTATGTTGTTTCTTTAAGCGTTATGCAATTTTTTTCATAAATCATATTTTTCATTTAACGAATGAAACTCAGGAAATGCATTATGGACTGTAGAATGGTTTTTTTATATATAATTTCCATTGCGTTTCAAAGTTTCCCTGCATCCTTCAGATATCTCCTAATTTTGTTTCCCATGCAACAAGGATAAATATTTTTCTTGCTATAATATTCCCAATTAGAGTGTAGACTTTGGATTCTTGTCAAGTATTAGGTTTATGTATAAATTCAATGAAAACTTTACGTCCACTTCAGTTTTTAAGCAATGAATACGTAAAATTTTAACTATAACTTTTTACTGTACTACATCCCATGAAAATGATTACAATATTGACTTCTGTTGATATAAATTTTTTGTGTCGGTTAAAATTTGAATTAGAATTTGATATTTTCAAGGTAAGGAATAAGTATGGTATTGTTTTACAAGTGCGGTTAGAAATATTCCAAATTCTCCCAAATTGCATGGCTAAATCTTCTGGCAAGATAGTTCAATGATTAGAGTATCCGTCTGAAACAGAAGACCTAAGTTTGAGTCCTGATCTTTTCATCCCAGTTTCTTTGTGGGAATATTATATTTTCAGGTAATTTTTTATCATGATTTTTCTGAAAAACTTCTCTGAGATTTTCACTAGAATATTTAACATCGATTTGATAGAATATACTATATCCATCATAAATGTTTTTTTATTGCTTTTTAGATAGTTGCAGTAGTCCTATCTCTCATATTTAACAATATGTCCAGTTAATGTATCTACAAATATCCAAGAAGGTTGTGGTCCCTTTTTATTTTAATTTTTTTGCCTTGTGTGAGTTTATCAAATAAAGCA
>KZ308671.1:411185-425312 GCA_000376725.2 Ladona fulva | reverse complement strand
CTCGTACTTGGGTAGTGTTCTATCTTGGGATGGGAGGTGTGGAGATGAGGTTCGAAAAAGAGTAGCATTGGCCAAGGAAGCTTTTATGAAGCAAAGGGAATTAATGACAAAGGGTCTCGATAAAGGAATCAGGAAAAGATTGGTAAAATCCTTGATATGGAGTGTTTTGCTGTGTGGGTGTGAAACGTGGACCTTACGAAAAGAGGACATCAAAAGATTGGAGGCATTTGAGATGTGGGTGTGGCATAGAATGGAGAGGGTGAGCTGGGTGGATAGAAAAACAAACATAAAGCTGCTAGAAATGGTTGCGGAGGAAAGGGTTTTAATTGAAGTAATTAAGTGCCGACAGAAGAAAGGGGTTGGTCAAATATTGAGAGGAGAGGGATTGCTGAAGAGCGTGATTGAGGGTAGAATGCAAGGGAAGGTAGAGTTAAAAGTGTTAGATGAATTATAGTGGGGAGTGAGTTATCAGGTAACAAAAGTAAAGGTTATGAATGGGGAATATTAGGGCACATGGACCTACTGAAAGGTAGAGCACTTAACCCTTCAGCTGTGGGAAACATACTTCTATATTCTTCTAAGAGGACTGCGGGAAAAATGTATTTCTACGTTTGACCTGCTCTTTCTTCCCCGTTGTTGTCCTTTCTCAATTTTATGGCCATGCCTCTCAATGAGACACCCAAAGGCTCACACTTCTGTATTGTTCTAGATTGGGAAAATCCAAGGGATTTTGCACCTCGGAGGAAACCCAAATCTTTGATTTCTGAATAGCAGATTTACGAAATTTGTAATAATTGATAAAAATCAAGATATCTGCAAAGTGTTTGGTATCAAAATGATCAGCAAAGTGCAAGGAAAGTAAATTCAGACTGCTTATACAAAACAAATTTCTTATTAAATATATTATATATGATACCAACCATAATTTCTAAACAATAACCACTAACCGCACCCTTAGGGAAAAGGTCGACCCGAATTATAAGGGATAACTACCTACTAGGACTTGCCTGCGCCTCCAGTAATCCTGTTACTTTTCTCCTGCACACAGATGTAGAAAAATCTGAGGGTCCTGCAGCTAAAGGGTTAATAGTTCATTTTTCAATTCTGTCAATACTTATTTTTTAAGTATGCAGAACACTTTATTCAAATCTAGTTACTGGCGTTGAAGTAGCTAAATAAAAAATATATTGCAAACTAAAATAATTTAGCTACTAAAAAATTATGACATATTCCTCCCAAAAACTTATTTGATTAGCCTATTCAGTAGAAAGGCTCAATCTTCCAATCATTTGTCTTTAAATTTTATTATGTCATGTTTGATAACTTGCCTTGTAACCTTTCGAACTCCCTACTTCATTCCAAAAATCCTCTCTATGATATTTTTCAAAGAAGACAGCTGAGAAAAAACTTGGAGGATCAAAATATTTTAACGCATCTAAAAAAAAGAATTTTGAAAAAAACTATGCTAGAGCTCAATAGAAATATTATTAATGACTGAAATTTGCAAGGAAAGAGAATCTGGGTCTGAAACAGGATTAAATCACTTAATCTTGATTCTTTTGTAAAAATATCACAATGTTAGATTGAAATCAGGAAATACTAGCAGTAGAATTTTAGAAAAATCTATCATCTAAAGAAATTAAGGGACATAAAGGGATGCACTACCAGTAAATTTTAAGAACTATAAATTCTTATGGCAGGGGATAGTTAAAGCAACAAACTTTAAGTAAATTTCATTGGGTAACTCCAAAAAGAAACTTGAATTACGCCTGAGATTTTGGCCAAATTAAGAATCTTCTACTGTCATTCCTTTATAATACTAAACTGCTAATATATTGTCAAACAAAAATTAATTTTTGCTACTGTTTATAATAATATTAATGATAAAAAAACTTTCAACAATGTAAACACACTTCTCATGCTTAATCTTGCAACCATATATGAGAGGACAGATGAAACAATTTTCAAAGCAGAAACAAGACTTACTCAAGGCAGCAAATTCAATTCAGTGTGGACAGTTGAGGACTATATTCATCTAACTGTTGACACAAAAGTGTTTCATGTTAACACAGCTTTAGTTGGCTTGGCTAACCTACAACATACTTTCCTAAATAACTACTTTTAATGAGCAGTCTTAGCATTCGCAAAGCCTCTTGAAAGGATCTTTGAAGGTCATAGGTAATCTAAAAATAATAGAGTTTTTAGGAATCCCATTTCACTTTATAATCTTAAGTTTTTTACAAAATTGAAATATTACAGAAAATAAGACTAGAAAATATGCATGCATTTCAGATCATAATTCTCAAGAGTGTTGAAGAACACATCTTGTGATAGCTGTATTGGCATTCAGATTACAATGATCTCTTTGTTTAAAAGCAGTTGCAACAAATCTGAAAATGGCATTCGTTGGAGATTTCTGCAACATAAACCACAACATTGAGTATGTTGAAATTGCTACTATTATTCCAAAATATCAAAGCTAAAAAGAGACTCAAAATTTGCTTGGCATGCCAGCATGAAGCCAGTAGTGATTCAACATCTTAAGAACTTTGTTACATCCCATGAGAAAACAACAGCATACAATCCATTCATTGCAATTTTGCACAAGTCACCTTAGAATTAAATCAAACATTTCAGTAATACTGTTTACAGATTGAATTAGCTTACATCTATTTTTACATTTTTAACATTGAGAATTGACTATTATCTGCAGCTATTGAGTTTAAGAATTATTTCATTGGCACCTTTTGATGGTGTCTGTGATTCTTGTAAAAAAAAAAAAGATTTGGAAACTGTTCATTAAGATAACGGTTACTTTCAAGTGTGCTCATTAAATATTTCATACAAGTGTTTCCAAAAGGGACTCAACTTATAACTCAAAACCTGAAATAAATATCTTAAGGCAATTGCACAAAATTGGAAGCTTCCTCAAACAGTACACAGAAAAAACATTTTTACAAGGCAGTTTTTCTTATGACAATAATAAAAAATATCAGAATGTACAACCTTAAAGAAGGCTCATATTACAGACTTTTTGACTGTGAAATACAGTCAAATAACACATGATAAATAACTGCGAGGGGAACTGCACCTGGAGCAGCTCAAACCTAGCATTGTGACTCGATTAAATCAAAAGGGAATGATAAGGTATGCAAATAAACAGCTCCCAATTTCCAGGGATGTGAAATTTTAACAAATGCAAGAATTTCTTTGACTATTACGTACATTTACTGCACTCAAGAAACGCACTGTATTTGAAGGTGTCACAAATCAAACTTGGTTTTACACAGACATATTTTTTACAAAAACAAATTTTGCGTTACTAACCTTGAATTCTAGTGTACAGATATGATCCTAAAATAAAAATGTTCTTTGCATTCACACGGAAGACTTGAGAATAAAATTTGTCCATAACGTAATAATTCCCAAGTGTAAGCATTGTTTATAATAATCATATGACTAATTTCATCTACTCCAGCATTCTTTTCTCACACTTCTGGATTGTGTATGGTACACATTTTGAGTAGCCATCCCCTTCTGATGAAACTCAACACCTGCAACACATTGCCTTGATGACACTAAGAATGGTTCCCTCGCAATACTTGGTCTAACTTCATAACTTAATCATCTTCATAAGCATTACATCAAAATGCTTTGGTCCAATCGAACCACAAAATAAAAACAAATCCACATTGCACATGAGTATCATGAACACATCACATACGCGGATGATGCCCTTTGCTTTTTTTCTAAGGAAAACTTTCCTTTGCTTCAAATGGACTGTGAGATTCCAGAAACTGGTAAAGTCTCTCTCCTTGAAAATTCATGCACACAGATGACGATTCTATCCTACACTTGCGTTGCTCGGCCTGTCAGATAACTTCCTCTACGTCCAACTTCTCCCCTAGATTTTCTTCCCATTCTTTCCAGCTTGTGAGCGTCGCTGTTACTCCTCTCTACAAATACAAGAAATAGACATTTAATTTGAGAAGGTCGAAGTTTAACTTACCAAATCAAAGTACATACATGACCAGCAATCCAATCATCAAAAATGAGAAATTCCTTTAGGTAAACAGAGCCAAACTTCCTTCAAATTTCAATTAGTTCTGGCAGTGAGCAGATTTAATCCAATGCAGTGCATTGCTTTTTTAACAAAAACTTGAAAAGTACGAGCTTAAATTATCTCATGAATGAACTTCCAAAAGGAAGTTAATGAAATTAATCACTAATTCAAATTCATAAATTTTAACAAACTTATTAAAAAGAAGCAAAACCAGGCAATTCATACAAGGCAGGCTAAGATTGGAAGCATGGCAAGCCAAATATTGGGGTAATTATGAACAGAAGGTGCCTTTAACAGATTTTTTTTCAATTTGAGAGAACATTTAAGGAAACAGTGAATTCATGTAATGAATTCTGCAGCAGATACCCGTTTATCAAAAACAGTTTCCAAGAAATGCCATATAATACACTATTGTCCCTTGCTTAACTGTACTGTACCATGGTCTTACAAAAATAACCTTCAGGACTTCCAGAGTGAATTTTATGTAAGGGCAATCATTTAATTGCTAATAATTACTGATGACTGGTTTTATGCAAAGGAGAAGTGTTGTGAAGAAGAAAATGAAAGGACAATATGGAGGATTTTCTAAAATATGAATAAATCAAGAGGTAAATGACACATATTACAGAATTCCTATTTAAAAATGTCTTCTTTCAAAGGATCTATTTTCAATACTGAACAATGAATCTAAATGTACTTGCTTTTAGCATATGAGAGAAGTGACATTAGAGATACAAATAACTTTGAGCACATTTAAATGCTTTATTTACAAGGAGTTAATTAGTACCTTAATAGATCATAGAATTTCAAAGCCATTCAGATTAATGACAACTTGCAAATTATGAAGTGAGAAAGTTAGTGTGTTCATGATATGGTAGTGCACATCTAAAATAAGATATCACTGAATTGCAAAGACTCTATAAAGTATTGGAGGTCCAGCAAGGATTACTATTTTCATGCACTTTATCATCTTGATTTACAACAAATTTCACCAATTTTTCTTTGAAACCATGTAATGTTTCATTCCTCTTTAAATGAAACCAAACACAAGCTGAAATACCTGTAAGACAGTCAGTCAGTAACTGTTTGAGAGTGAAATAAAGTTATTTCTGCCTTGAAGTTTTATTTTGATATCAATTGATATTAATATGGGCATCCCTGAAAGTGAAAATTTTCAGAAACTTAAATGGGAGTTTCCTATACAAAATACACATTGCCAGAGGTTTGAGAGCATTTATCAATGAGTATAGTATGAAAATTGTGATTGGATGTTTTGTGATCAAACCGTTGCAAAATTTGTTAGGGCCAACCATATATCATTGATGATTCCATGCTAGCCTACTTTCTAACTTCCTATAAGGATGGGCATAAACTTAGGAAACAATTTCAATAATGCCACAAGATTCCAATGTGCTAGAGTTCGAAACCAACAAAATTTTAACAAACTTTACCAATGTATATTTGAGTTGAAGCTGTTAATATTTTTCTTGAGTTTTTAGGGAAGAGACTCTTTAATGATGCTTACTTCAATCTCCTGAGATGCTTTTCTCTAATTAATATATCAAAATCAAATAGATATTTAAATATCAAATCCCTGTTGTAACAACGACAAACTATACATGTTTCTTTCTAACTGAAGGTTTACTAAATAATTCACCTTTAAGGGGAGATATTAAAATAGAAATAGCAAATTACCTGTTTTGCATTTTGAAAAATTTCATAACCTAGTGACCAGGTTTTAAACAAACAAAGATCCATATATACACACTAATATTACATATCTAACAAAACATTGTTAATGTTAACATGAAGATATAATATTCTATTTAATTAACAGATAACCTTATGGGGTTCACTGAACAATGGATTGGAAAATTTGTTTGAAATTCACTATATTGGAGGATTAAAATTAAATATAAATCTTGGAGAGGTATATATTATCATAGCATACATAGATACAAAGCTAGTGGAAAAGGCAGTTATAAAAAATACACTGATTCATGAATTTATGTACACACAATGCTTGGAAGGAACATTGAGGAATTTTGTACATTGGAATTTGATAAAGGGAAAAAGCAACACAGCCTGCATCTGTGGAATGCAGAATATTGCTAAAAGCTACTTTTATTACAGCTGAAAATTTGTATTACTTTTGAAGATCTTACCTATTTCAATGTTTTCTGAGTGACTGCAAAAGAAAGGATTTTGGTGAAATATACGTTCAAATTTTAAGGAAATGTAATGAGCTATATTTATTCAATATCCTCAATTGGAAACTTAATGATAAGATAAATTTTAGACCACTGCAGGGACTCATTGGGAACAGAATGAATAATACATCACAAGAACTACTGGAAAACTTTCTATCAGTTAGCACAACACATTAGTGTACAATTAGTAAATACAATTAAACAACGTTTTAGAAAGGTTACATTATCTTTTCCCAATTTCAAGATAGAAACCTTGCAAATAGAAAATTTCCAGTACAAATAGAGAATCCAGTTATAAAGTTGAACATGTAAACAAATTATCAACATTCCANAGAAATTGTGAGCTATGGTACAGGAAAATATTAAGCTGAAAATCTAGGAAATAAATGTTAGTCAATTATTAAAGAAATTATTGAAATGTATTATTTTCAATCAAATTGTTTGACGATATGATTTTATTTTCAGCTTAAATTAAGCATATTCACTGTTTAAATTTATAGAGATTGTTGTTATTTTGGGAAGGAGAATTAATGAATTCACTTTCTGCTATTTTGAATGAGGAATACTAATTTATCACTCAAACAATTCTGAATTGGAAAAGCCTCTTGACACAAAAGTTTGCATTCCAAGGTAACATTGTATCTAGTTACACGTGATTTCATGAACTACTGTTTGGAGCGTTATTCCCAAATTATTACTTGAAGTAGGTGGTTCATTTCAAAGTACACCTGTACACACACAAGTCTCCCTTTCTATACACCTATCAGAACTATTGGAGCATCTCTCTAAATTGTATTAGTAAGCAAATTAGAGAGTGTTAATCATTGGCTGGCTATTTCAAGAGGTTTTTCTCCTTGGTTAAACCAAATAATGCAAATATCTTACCCCAAAATATAATCAAAGGATGCACTTACTGTTAGAGACAAGGAAAACGTTGTCGTTGAGCCTAAGGCTTTCCTTAGGGTGAATGTGTGGTGCTTGGTTTCTTCCCCCTTCCCACGGAGGCTGCGTTGTTGACACTGGGGAAGACTGTGAGTCTGTTGACAGGGTCTCTTCCATCACGCTGCCACAGCGACTGCCTTCCATGTCTGTCAGCACTAAGGAACGCACACAAGGTTTTACTCATTACTTCAGAAATTCAATGTTAAAAGAGTTGCTAAAAAATGAGTGAAATAAATATAAGAAATTTGAGTTGGAGAAAGTAAAATTTAGAGTGACTAAATAAAGAGAGGAGACAGGACTGATGTACAACTTATACATGCTCACATCCTATACCCCTTAAGTGGAAAGTTTTCTTTAAATATTTTTATAAAACAGATCTCTTCAAAACCAGAAGTGGTGCAGCTCTCAAATTTAACAGTTCACAACAAACAGTTGAGCCTGTATAAGTGAGAAAACTCTGTATGAGAGACTAATTGCCAATCATTTTTATCCCCGAATGCCTCTATAAATGAGAAAGTTGAAACTTATTTCAGAAAGTCATTTTTTACAATTGTATTTCTGTAAGTGAGACCCCTGCTCACAACTACAAGCAAATGTCTTCAAGATGTGCCTAACATCTATAAGCAACTGTTTTCAAGAAAATGCAACAGATTGTGCATGTTTTGACAGGTCACATGCAAGTTTTTTGTTTGTCAGAAAGGGGTCAGACTAATATACATAGACAAACTAACTTTAATAAAGGGCTTGTATTCTCATATCTTCATTGTAGTGCCCTGTAAGATTATACCATCATCTATGAATATTTGGAGCATTCATACATTCTAAATTTAGGATTAATAAACTCAAATTTTTCTTCTTTAGGGGCTACATTTTTTATTAAAATGGCCGTCATGAAATTCTTTCAACATATTTCCAATTATTTTCTGGTAATGATAACTGAATAGTAATTTCCTGCTACCCCAATTACTTAGCAGTAATCACAATATCATAAAATATTTTCTGGGTGTTGATACTATAAATATTGTAATACCCTTGTAAACTATGCCCAAAGCGCTTTTCGAAGTTCCCTATGCAGAGATTTTCAAAATTTATAACCTACATGTTATCTTTGAAATAATTCTATAGTATTCTAAAAATTAAATTGCCCAAAGAACCAAAATCTCCATATGATTTTATGAAATTCTACCTTGAAATTTTTTCCCAAAGTAACATTAAAAAAAACTAACCCTACAATGCATGTAATAAACAATTTATGCAATACACCTGTAAAACACTTGAAGATACATAATGTAAACACTGCAATTCTTTTGTGAACTACATCTTAAGGCAACAGTTTTCCAAGATTTCTTGTCCTTTACATTATGAATGAATATCCAAAAGTGTAATCCTTATACATTTCATGTATTGCATTTGTGACATTCCGTATATTTTGTCAATTAGATGCAATGAGTACTTCTGCTAAGTTAGTATTATTTGACTCACCTCGGTACCGGAGAAGTTGAGGTTCTCTGTGGTCAGAGGCCCCAACCATGGAGGCCATGGATCTGCGATCACCTCCAGGGGGCAGAGCAGGCTGTTCGAACACAAAGCGACTGTTGCTCAAGAATGGCGAACAAGGACCAGTTGGCGTAGCTAACGACGTTTGCCTTGTCTGACCCTTGTAATCAGCAGGCACTTTACCATACCTCTCCATAGAGGTTGGAAAATGTCCTGCTGTATTCACTGCAAAGCCAAAAAAGATATTTATGAATGCTGTAATATACTGTCTACAGATTAAATAAGCATACATGTTCCAAGCCAGCATCCAAGTAAATACATACGTATATTTGTGCATAATACACATATTTCAGGATTTTTTGTCCTTTTTAAAAGTTAAAGATGTGTATTGCTGTGGAATACCAATAGCAGCTGAATGTTTTGAATTTACACAGAAAATAACGATAGTTAAAAGAAATTAAAGTATTGGAAAATTTAAACGAAAATGGTGATTACATTTGGAAGAAGTGTAATACACTTTTAAATTATTATTAACATTTTTATTCTNTATGTGTAAATGGCTAACTCAATAAAATCATGATTTAGATTTTATAGGAAAAGGTTTTAATTAGGCCATGGAATCCATATTTAGGCCTTTTTAATTTAGTTTATATTTTTCAATATTTATGAATAAATTTAATCAGTGGGCTTACCTGGGTTAAGCCTGGCTCTAAACCTTTCATCAACATTGCTGTTATCACTGCAGCTACCTCCACTGCTGTTTAACCCCTCATCAACCCTGCACAGGGCATCAGGGTGAGGGTACGACCTGTGAGCACTCAGATGCATCACCCTTAGAGCCCTTCTACGCTCTTTGCTGCTCAATGTGCACTCCTGAAATATTAAAAAGAAAACATTTAACTCTAATGATATGCTTGTTGAAAAGATAAAGGAATTTTGTGGAATTAATATTAATATTTTTTAAATTTTAGGACACTTCGCACATATGGGCCCCCACCAGGAATTAAACCCAGGACTATCTTGAACTTCATTATCTAAACCTTGACTATCCGGGAGCCCAAATACAGAACTCATAGAAGAAATAGTGACTTATGAGACTAATTATTTCAACACTTTCCAATGGCATATTTCGCACATTAATCCTAAACAAGAGAATGTTTCTTAAGGACATACCTCCAGAAGTTCAAACCAGTCTTCAAGCCCATCGTCAGCTCGAAGAAGGATGACCCTGTGACTTGCATTCTCTTGGCCCTTCTGGTCCAAGTTCAGGTTGGAATTCTGCTGCGTTCCAAGGTCCAGGACCACTGTACTGTAGCGCTTTTTATTGGTCCATTCAACCTTTTCAACCTCCACCAATTTGATCTGGAATAAATATAAGCGAAACTACGATATGAACACGAAACGAAGCCAAAATCTTAAATTGTACAGTTAACTTCCAGAGGGTTAAGTTAAGTTAAGCAGAAGGTAGCGAAGGAACTTATTTCTTCAGATGGAAATTCTTGTAGTATTAGTCAATTTTATTCCTACTTCCAGAAGCCGGAATTACCTCATTGATGAGCATATTTCAAAAGTTAACTCCGCAATATTATACTGAAAGTAATCATCAATATGCAAAGAAATCTATGAAAGACAACTGAACAAACGTCTTCAATTTAAAATGCCTGTCCAAGGATAGACAGCGACTAAAATCCACGATATGAAGGTAAGTTGGGCACGAATTAACACTAAAATTAACGACAATAATGTCCATTATTAAACGAGCGTGCCAAATGCAACTCGATCACTTTACAAAGCAATGCATGTACGAACCTTGAATAGAAACTGGCCCATTTCGGAAATTTTTCCGGCGTCCCTTTTGAAACAGTGAAGATAGTCGTGAGTTAAAAGAAAGTAACGATGTTTCCATCGCGATATCAGATGAAGATTATGTAGTAACCACGGCGAACCGCCCCTGTGCTGTTCCAACTCCCAAAGTGCACCTCGCTTCACAATGCTCGAAGACAGCGCTGGCGACAGAGAAGTGGAAGAAGCTGACGAAGCCGTGTTTATTGGAGTCGTAGAGTAAGACATAGTGGCGGAATCCTGCGAAAGAAAAAAACACACACCATTAGCGAGTTTTTCACGGACCAAGGTCTGTTTAAAATACATTGCAACCCGAAGACCTTTAAACCTTCGGTCGAACAACTCACAGAATGGGAGAAATACCTTAAAATGGGAAAGAAAGATTTGATATCAATCGTTTAGTAACTGGAATACAAGGGAGTGCCTAAATAAACAAACTCTGATAACTGAATTGATTATACAAAATAGATCATTAAGGAGAAGTTATTTAATCTTCAGTATTGAATTGTACAACAAGCCTATAACACAACGCTCCTTAACCAGGCATGCGATAACTTTGCGATCGAAATTCTGTTGAAACCTGTTGATATTTATCAACAACTTTGCATGTGAGCGTAATAGAATAAAGTAGCACAGAAATAACGTGTTTGGTATTGAGTTTTAAGGTGAAGATGCCCATCAATGCTGAATCTTGTAATGCTATTGGTCGAAAAAACGAACGATGTGCGGAATTTAGATTTAAACATTGCCGACAGATAAATCCATTTATTCCGTTTTTTTAACTTTATTTTTCACCGGTGATGGCATTTTTCGATCGCCAGAAAAGAAAAAGAAAGAGAGATTTACAAGCAAGCAGAGTAGCAGAAGAGTAAAAGGCATTTAACCTGAAAAAACGGTAAGTAATACAATTTTGAATACATGTCAGAATTTCGTTGATACATATATACATACATACTCTTACATCCTTTAGTGAGGAGGCGAAGAGTGGAATATCGGAGAATGTGAGAAGAGAATATAAGAAGAAATGGAGGCGCAGAAAAGAAGAAAGTGAAATGGACAGAGTGATTCGTTGAAGACCTTTACAGAAACAATTCAGCGAAAAACTTGGGTAAAAACTAGAGGAGAATCAACCGAATACATGCTAAGGCACGATCGTCTCTTATAGACAATTCTGGAAAGAAAAGTCGAGGGAAAGAATTAAATAAGTAAAGAAGGAGACATAGATTTAATTACAATAAACAGCTGATGTGTTGTTAATGAATTATAGCGACTGGAATGTAATGAAATCTTAGAGAGTTGCAAAAAACCTATCTTCAGATAGATTACCCTTGATGATGATGATGGCTTATTTCGAATTCTCATCTCCATTGTAAAATAATTTTTGTTTGAGAAATACTTTCACTGAGTGCGACAGTTACTCTGGACCATTTCACTACCGAACCAAGTCTACATATACATCTACATCTACATTAGTACCCTGCAAAGAAAAGTCGAGGGAAAGAATTAAATAAGTAAAGAAGGAGACATAGGTTTAATTACAATAAACAGCTGATGTGGTGTTAATGAATTATAGCGACTGTAATGTAAAGTCTCACAATTAATTCATTTTACCGCGCAAACCAAACTCAAGCTTTCACGATGGCAACTTTCTCACTCTAAAAAGGGAAACAGGATACTAACCTCGCCTTCACAGCATCACGAAATCGTGACTTCTAAAGCGACTAAAACGGGTTAATATTAGTGTATATGAAATCGCGGGATATTTTCCCAAGATCGGGACCGTTTCACAATGTCGGAAAGATGGAGATTTTTGGCGGAAAGCGGTCATAAAAAAAATGAATGACTCCGCCCGTGGGCGGATTCTTAAATATGCACGAAATTACGAGTCCTGAGCAGAAAAATCGGCGTTAGGAAAATCCGCTATTTCGAAAGGGGGATTAACAGAGCGAGTCGGGATCGCTGGAGCGTTCTCTGGAAAAGGAAAAGTTCTCGCCCACAAATCGTAGGTAGAAGGACGGTGCTTACCCCAGAGGAATAATTCTAAAACAGCCTCTATTTAGTGCTTCCAAATCACTCACAAATCACGTTTTTACGGTACCTGGGTGCCCGAGTATCCAGGTATTTCTATGCGTTGCGTTATCGGAAAGCGAAATTCCGAACGAACGTTATCAATAGACAAATATTCCATGCCTTTACAAATACACGCATTTTAATGGCCCAAAGATAAGATTTAAAAATGGGAGCTGTTAAAGTGCTTCTATTTGTATCGTTTCGATAATTGGGCGTTGAGGACTAACTATTAGGAGATAAATGCTCAGAGGCTAAGGGCTGAAGTGTCAGCTTCGCTCAATGTAATTTCGCCAATCTGTACTTTTCCTGCATACCTAAGTGTACAGTATGTTCATGTGCCTTAATATTCCCTACTTAGTCCCATTTCTTTAGTTTCTTGGACCCTCCGACCCTATGTCATCTAACATCTAGTAAGCAGTCATTTTTGAAAGTTCCTCGACAGCTTGGGATTTCTCACACGTGAGCCACCACCGGGAATCGAACCCGGGACCGCTTTCATCGAAGTCGAACGCGTTACCCACACGGCACGACACGGATGCCCCATCTAACAACTTTTGCCTGTCTTCCCCTCAGCTTTTTCCCTTGTATCCTTTAATAACATTTTCAAAAATCCCTCTCCAATCGATATTTGACGCACCGATTTCTTCTATCAACGCATAATTACTTCAATACTTTTGCTGCATTGTTTTCAAAGAATTTTTGATTTTATATAGCATTAGCCTTCGAAATTCTTGAAATGGAAAAAGAATTGAAGGTATTCTGATTTTCAGCGACGCTTTGGAATCCTATGGCTTAAAGTTAGCCGATTATCTCGTTGAAATGATAATGCTCGTGAATTACGAATTTTCTCGAGATGAATGGTAACAATTTTGTGGATCTGTACAAATTTTGTCATTATAAACTGAATTTCTCTGGATGATATTGGAAGTTTATTGATATTGGAAAATTATCCGAGAATTCGAACTGGAGCTATATTAATGTCACACTCAAAATACGAAGAAGATATATAATAATAAAATAATAACAACAACAATAATAAAACTAACAACAACAATAATAATTACAATAACAATAATGACAATTATGATAACAATAACAATAATAATAATGGATTAGAATAATATTTATCTTATTATATCTTCAAATTACAATATGAAAGTTTAAATTCAGTAAATCGACTATTATAGATGTTAAAACAAGCTAATGTTTTAAAAAAGTACCATATCCCAATAGCGTTCTGAAAAAAGAATAGTAATAATAATAATAAATCGTCCTTATTTGGGCGAGATTGAGACTAAAAGTTTATTCCACCTAACCCATATATAAGAGTTCCGACTTACAGAATCTAATAGTTCCGAGAAATAAATCCGAATTCCGAATCCAATTTTATTTTCAAACAAACCGTTTAAGACGTGGAATGAAGTTCCATTAATTCGTCGAAATTTCTTCCGATTAGAACTGCTCTGAACGGACCACAGAATCCTCTCCCCCCCCCCCCCCCCC
>KZ308671.1:385979-396869 GCA_000376725.2 Ladona fulva | reverse complement strand
GAGGGGTGGAGGGGAATTGGATAAAGAAAGAAGGAGATTATTGCTCGGAGAGATATCCTCCTCGAAAGCGGATGGAAGAGGACCACAGCCAAGATAATTTCTTTCTGAGGAGATAAGAGGCGCTGAAGTACAACATGCAACCCGTTAGGTCAAAGGAGAGTGCTTCGGAAGTTGTTTTCAAGTTCGTACAAATTCATAAAGACACGAATCTTTCAACGAATCGGGAAATGCACATGTGAGTCAGCCTGCAAGCTGCCGCACCTTAATCCCTTCCCAGAAGAATTTTTTTGTATGTTGGACTTACAGCTTGGAAAAAAAGCATATATTTTTATTTTTTGTTTTTTCCCCTTTGCTTATCTATAATGCACTAAACTATTAAGCAAGGGAATTTGGAATGAGAATTAATGTAAGAAAAACAAAATTTAGCTAAGGAAAGAAAGCTACGTTTACCATCAGAGTAAGATAGATGGTGACACTAGAACAAGTAGACACTTTCTCTTACTTGGAAAGTATTCTGTCTTGGGATGGAAGGTGTACAGATGAGGTTCCGAAAAGAGTAAAATTGGCCAAGGAAGCTCTTGTGAAGCGAAGGGAATTAATGACAAAGGGTCTCGATAAAGGAATCAGGAAAAGATTGGTAAAATCCTTGATATGGAGTGTTTTGCTGTATGGGTGTTAAGCGTGGACCTTACGAAAGGAGGACATCAAAAGATTAGAGACTTTCGAGATGACGGTGTGGAGTTGAATGGAAATGGTAAGTTTGGTTGTTAGGAAAACAATCACAGAGATACTAGAGATAGTCAGAGATGAGAGGGTTTTAATCGAAGTAATTTAACGTCGACATAGGAAATGGGTGGGTCAAACATTGAGAGGAGAGGGATTGCTAAAGAATAGAAATGGGTAAAAAACAAGGGAAAAACCAGAGGAGAAGACAAAGACAAAAATTGTTAGACGACATAAATAGTGGGGTGAGTTGTCAAGAAACGAAAAAAAATGGACTGAATAGGGAATATTAAGGCATATAAACCAACCGAAAGTTAGGTCACTTATGTAAAATTGAAACATTGTACATAAATTTACTGAATTTTAATAAATATGGAAATTCAATCTTGTACAAGATGGTTAAATCAGAAATTATGAAATGGAGATCATGTAGTGATAATTGGTTAATTATGGATTTAAATTTCTATATTTTAATTTTATCTAACGGAACTAACACCGAAAACTTTAAAGAGAAATACGAAATAAATATGAAAAATTTTAACGACTTAAATTAATCAGTAAGTACTACCGCGCACCATCATAAAAGTAAATTCTTTTATGTATAATTAAATACAAAAGTGTCTTGCGAGTCTTATATAAAGAAAGAATTTATCTTATATATAAAAGAGAAATCGGTTATGTTTTTTTTTTGTTTGCAAATCACAGTCTTAACGAGTGTCTAGGCTAGACCAAAACTGCTGGAGATAGGGAGTTTCAGTGTCACAAATACAATGGTAAAATCAAGTAAAGTCTGTCCTTTGCATGCCATGGATTCGGAATTTCGGAATCCCCAAACAGGTCGATTTTCCATAAGAATGTATTGAGCCATGTACCTCACCTCATTATACTTCAGTTTAATGAACATCCCAACGTGGCAGTGATAGGAGACTCAAGAGATAACGAAAATGCTAGATATTCTATCAAACGGTGTGATTCCTTTTACCAAAAGTGCCCTGGATTCCACTGTAGATGACTCGAAAACACTTCCATAAGGAATACACATAAATTTCACTTTCAATCCTCTTACATTACAGTGGCATTTCAGTTCCGGAACTGACGATGGATCTGCGAAGTTTGGGAGTGGTGATTTTCGGTTCGCAATGAAGAATTGTACTTCAGAACTGTCCAGAATTTCAACGAAAAAAGCTCTTTCACTAATTTCGAAAGTGGCAGAATTTGACGAAATTTTCTCATACTTTATTTTCCTGGTTTTAAGCCGAAAGTAACGTTCTGAAAAAAGAATAAGGCCTGGTGTAGAGAATTATCGTTATGTCTGCTGTGTATATCATAGATTAGCATGGAGATAATCAACTATAATCTTTACTATAACATACCATTATAATACCGGATCCTAAAATGAGCATTATTTAAAACTTATTTTAAGTATATATTATAATACTGGGCCTAAGAATCTTTCATAAGCACATCCTAACTTAGGTATATTAAAATAAAAACGAAGATTTCGGCGAATTGATATGTGATACCGAATGATTCGAGATTAAAACTATTAGACGCAAAAAGAAGCAACAAAGTTATCGTTTTTTAAATCAGATTAAAGACGTCTCGTTCGTCACCAAATTACAATGAAATTGCTTAACAATAATAATCACCCGATATATTGCGATAAACTAAAGTGAATTATTGCAAATATTCAGAGCGACACAATTGGAATTGGAATCTAATAAAATATTTCTGTCGCATTATCAAACGTAAATCATTCATAACACAATCTATCCTCAAAAGAACTACGAATTTGATAATGGAATCGAAATTCGCAACTTTATGTTCGCATTGCTCGAAAATGTAAAGGTACCCACCGGTTTCAGATACCGTATTATTCGGTTAAACCAAAGTTAATACTGGAATGCGATATAGGCGAATACGAAAGAAGGAATTGTTTTCAAAGCTTTTAAAATAGAAATGAAATATTGGAGTAGATGCATTTAATGGGAGGTATACAGAGGGAAAGAAATTACCGTTAAGTACTCGATATACGCACGCTTTAAAGCATTCAAACAATAATATGAAAGTCATATGAGACTTGGTTAGTAAGAGAGGTAAATGTGATCGATACGGAATCAAATTTATGACAAATGCAATAATATTGAAACACATATGTATCAGTCAATACTTAAAAGTACTATGGTTATTTCAGAATATCTGAGAATGTTTTACAATTTAGCGACTGATTAAAATGACAATATTCTGACAATAATACTTACTGATTTTTTCCAGTGCTCTGAAAGAGTTATCCGATTTAAAACCACCTTTATCAAAAATATGTATTATGATTTACGTAAAAGAGATAAACCAAGAGGGAGATGTTGTCGGCACTGTAATTGTCGTTGATGTAATTCTCAAAATATGTTCACTATTATATCTTCAAATGATTGCACCTACGAATAGATTAATTTCTTTGTATATATAAACCATTATTATAGTCATTGAACCCAAAATAAAATGTTTACAAATGGAAACATAACTTTTCTTACACCAGAGAAGCTACCGCGTGAGTACTTCACAACATTTCAAGAGGAACGAATGTTTCTAGAATTAAGAAGAAATTTAATGATAAAATCTTAGATTTGTGGGAAAAATTCGACCTAGATATTATCGATTCTACTAATCGAACACTCGTAACGCTTTGAATCGATTAAAATCTGCGATTTATGGGAAATATTCGACCTCGATAATATCGATTCTACTAATCGACTATTCACAACGCTTTGAATCGATTACTGGAATAGAGCTCATAATTTGCGACTCCTCCGCAGACGTTGCCATGGCAATCCTAATCGGATAATTCGATCAACTTCCTACTTTGGTAATTAGTCAAAGCTTGTAAGGAAACGAAGATAACAAATCTGATAAAGAAAGATCATCTTCATCGAGAGAGATGCGAATCGCTAATTTCGCAGAATCGGTTTCGGATGATTCGGCTCATAATGGGATTTCGTGGTACAGATTTCGCTAACTAAAATGTCTTATTGGACTTGAACGTTGCATATGCCTAACTTATGAAATGGGATTCCTTGAGAGACATTTCAAAGCCAGGAATATATTCAAGTGGGACGACGAATTTCTTTAGTGCCATCTGGTAGAAACATTGGCGCATAATTTTGAGCGTAATTTGCTAGCGAGATTGTTATATTTCCAAGAAATAGATAAAGCTGGAAAAACAGGAAGTTTCTGGGTATCTTAAGGGAAGTCTTCCTTCGCAAAGTTAGTATAACGCTACGTGCGAGTCGATGTTTTGGGAACATTAATACGGAGATTTATGTATCACAAATACCGCTCGCCACATCGGGAGTTATTACACAGAATTAATAACTGAAGGAGTGCTAAAGAAAAGTTTCTCAACTGCAATCCTTGGTATATGGATTACTGAAGCGTTTGGAATTGTTTTTTTTACTTCCGAAAATTATGATATTGCTATATGTACTAAGTTATATGTATTAAGTTATTCCTAGAGGGTCAGTTAATCGGCTCTGTTTCCCTGTTTCGGTCTCAGAAGGAAAGACGCGAACAGCCGACGAAACGGCTTTAGAAGTGCTTTAAACCTCTAATTAGACGAGCTAATAAAATGCTCTGATAACAAATACAAGCTAAATATTTGTGAAATTCGTTTTACTGATATTTTATGTACTTCTTCTGAATTACATACGAGATCTTAACAATGTCATGTGTGGGACAAAAAATTTGGAAAATTGTTCTCCCAACAATATCCATCTCATAACATAAGTCTCGTTTATTTATATGATTATTGTATTGTTGATGTACTGCTGCGTTTTTATTGTTGTGGCACGTGATAGAACCATTATCAACTCAGATATCTTAACAATGTAATGTGGGGGACAAAAAATTGGAAAACAGCTCTCCAAAAATGTCTATCTCATTACATAAATCTAATTTATTTTCATAGTTATTGTACTGTTGACGTAGCGCTGCTCTATCATTGTTGTGTCACGTGATAGAACCATTATCAACTCTGGCTGTCCCCGTAACTCTTATTTGTGATACATAATTGTTTTGCTTCCTGGTGCTGACGTGATATGACTTATCTAAAGGTATATTAAACGTGTGCATATAGTAAACAGACCTTTGATAGAAAAGTAGTGGCGATGAGTAAGAGAACCTTATCGCCTCACATACGCCGATGATTAAACCAAAGAATCCCAAGCATCGAAACACATCGAATGGAGAGGATATTTACCCGGAATATTGAAAAGCAAACAAGTCTTAAATTCTAGCGATCGTTATTTAATTATCTGACGTATCCAACCAACGTTTTTTACAAGCTCACCCATTTCATCGTGATTGGAGAGAGAATAATATGATGTATTTCATTATAAATCACTAAAATAGCGAAAAGAAATTTAACAAATTTAGCAAAAACTAGCAGAGGTTGACAGTTTCACGTACACCACTCGCAGTGAAAGGGATTCAAATTCAATCCAAAAGAAATTCAAGACGAAAAACATAAGTGAAAGACGCTTTTGGAATTAGTTTGACTTTGTTCGATTGTGTCTCACTAACGTGGGCTTGTTCTACTTATTAATTCTGTCTTAGTGAGGAGAGCAAAGTACCTCACTCCTCATCTTGCTTAGTAAGCCTCATTCCCTCTCCTAACTCTCCGTAGTCCCAGGGAAGGAGGTCCCAGCCGGCTTTCGGGCTGAACACCTTAGCGACAAAATATTGAGTAATTGCATCTTGACAAAAAAGAGAAACTCCGGTAAACTGTGTACACTCAACAAATTTTTTACTTCTTCTTCACATTTACGAAATATGGGAACGCAAATTTTCACCAGAGCCTCGCCATTTTTGGATACGATTTGTCCTAAATTCGCTTTCAAGCCGATTTCGAACTACGTAACCTTGCGGCAAGGGGATTTACTGCGTCACTGAGTGCTGCGAATGATTGCGGTACACGTAATCAAGTAAATAGAGTTGCGATTCTCACCCCCATGGGCAGATCTTGCCGGAGGCAGTGCTGTAAGAGATAAAGGGTTATCGGTCGAACACACACGCTGCTGCCGTACTACGAGAGGCGGCGGAAGCTAGCAGACTGTCACTTGTCGTTAACCTATCAGGAAAGGGGTTCCCGTATCAGGAGAAGGAAGGACGGCGACCCTTAAAAAGCTCGTCAAAACAAAAACCGTCGTCACATCACGTTTCCGGGCATCAGAAAAACATTAATGGAGTCCAGCCTTAAATCCGGGCCTTTCTTTCGGAAGGGATTTTCACGACCTTCACTAAAACGCATTTTTTCACCGACCCAAGAAGAGACGTGGGTCATTTAAAAGGCTTATCTCCTACGCTGACCAAGTCGAATAATTGTTTCGAGACGCCTCCTTTAAAAGTACGGAACTAATTGGGACATCCGGCCAAGTTAAGATTAGGTTTCTGACGTTTGTTTCTATGGAGATATTGAAACACACCAAAGTGCCGCTTTTAAAAGCTGTGATTTTGCGAATCCGAGTTGCGAATTTGCTTAGATTTATCCGAAATTAACTATCTTAAGTTGGCATTAGTCCCCGAAAAAGAAACGAATTCTGAAGACGTAAAATTTAGAAGCAAGAACAAGACGCAAAACATCTTGTGTGGGTGTTTTCCCGCATCGTGGGTACTTCTCTATAAGCCTTCAGTTGAAGAATTTTTCCCAAGGACCCACATCTTTGTGTTTTTATAATTATAATCATCTAGTTGAAAGTATTTATTTTTAATTTTCTGTCTGTTTATTTGTATCTACTGTTTGCGCCAATTTTCTTGTATCTACGTTTGCTGGATTGTTTCGATATATTGATTTATTTTTCGAGATTTAAGTTAATTGCAGTCAATTATTTTTGTTTTTAGTGTAACATNTACAGTCAGAATATTATTGTGACTCTAAAATTTATGGAAAGCAAATTCTATCACAGCTAAGAAAAGCCTTACATGCGAATTAATTAGAAAAAGTAAAGGAAAAAAGATTGAAAATTAGTCATTTTCAGTCCAGTTTGTTTATAATTTATTGATTTTAATTGCTTATGTTATACGAAATAACATGGCTGTTACTTATTACCTATACACTTTAAAGATTATCTATATACTTTAAAGATTAACTATGTGCTTTAAAGATTAACTAGGTATATACTTTAAAGATTTTCTATATACTTTAAAGATTAACTATGTACTTTAAAGATTATATATAATTTATAGAACTTTTGACAATATGGTTCCTAAACTACTCTTTTTCTGAGATACACCAACGTTAGTCATTTCCTTTTTCATCGCAGTTATGATTTCCGTAATTCAATTTTTTTATCATTAATCCAATGAAACGTTCCCTGGAAAGCAATAAGTATGCTTTGGCATGGAAATCCAGGCGACCAGGAATATTACTGAGAAAAAATGGACGTGAAAAAAGTCTGACAGAAGCGGAACCCTGGTATACCGCTTTTCGGGCGGTTGCTATGACCATTGTGTTATCTTGCAGGAAACTTTAATCAAACCGTTTTGGGAGGCTTTGAACATTCTGGCAAGCTAGCTAGTTCTGTCTAGAGCAACCGACTATAGCAACAACAACAATAATAAAACGAGGCGCAGGACGTCGAAAACACCATGGAAACGAAAATTCACCATGAGTATGTTGGAGAAAATAGTGCTGTGACCAATCACATTCTTAATAACAAATCGATAACGGCGATGAGGCAGCGAAGATGCAACGATGTTTACTAAAAGTTCGGCAAGAACTTCTCAAGCATATTTGCGGAATTGGAATGTGAGAATTTCACCATGACAACACAACAATTGTCTAGGAAAATCTTCGGCTGGTTATCATGGAGTTCAACAACGACGAAAACATATTCTGAAACCACTGGTTTTGTTTTGGTTACATCGTAGTCACCTTATAATTTGGTTGTAAATTTGTTATGATAAAAGAAAATTAAAACGTTAAACTTAATGTCGTCTACTTTGTTTGTAATATGGTATGGCTTTGAGGCGATGGCACTAAAAGCTTATGACAAATTGCCAGGCACTATTTAATATAGTAATGCTGAACATTTTGGTAAAATAAAAAACAAAATATCTGCTCACGAAAAGATATTAGTGTGGATGAGTGATAAACAAATGCTTTATTAGATTATACTGTAAACTATCATGTAAAAATATTCCACGATTTTAATAAAATGTAATTGCAATGAAACGTTATGTTATGTAATGGTAATGTAAATTTGTAATCGCTAAGCAATGTGGAATGTTATAAAACGTAGAATGCTGTAAATGTAATTGAATGTAACGTAGATTTATAATTACCGGTAGTAACAATATAGTATAGTTGTAACTACAAATGACATTTTATTATTATTATTAATTTATTTACGTCTATTTTTTACATCTGAGTAATTATTGAACATTTTTTTGTAAATTTCGGAATAGAACCAGAATTCTTTTCGCTGAACATTCAGTTTCAAAGAAAGACTTTCTATCTGCAGCTATAACTATTTTATTAGTATCAGCCTATTGCATAATAAATCATCGAAGTAAAAAGAATAACGTTTCCTCATAATTATTGCGGGTAAATGCTCTTTCTACCTTGATCCTTTCCAAAAAGTTTACGGAAGTTCCCACCCAACAGTTTTATTTCAGAATAATCTCGCCATTTTTAAATGATTAACTGATAAGAAAATGAAAGATAGAACAGACGTGTGAAATAGTAAGGGAAAGCGATGAACCTTAAAATATAAGTCTATAGTTGCAGATCTGTAGTAAGGGACTTCTAAGCTGCTTAGGTAAAAACTGCGTAAGTTTTATTCGGTTTTATCGTCCCTACAGCGAGGAAATCATATTAAAAAAAAAAAAACAAATTCCATCATTTTCATACAGATGGTAAGAAATTTACATGGAAGTATAACACATTAAAAGTCATAGTTCGCGAATAACTACAAATACTAGAAAAATATAATTTCGCGAAATGAAAAGAAAAGTTGCAATTTTTCTCGGCGGAAGTCAACAATTCTGGACTTTTTGACGACGAAGCAGTAACTGGAAATTTGCTTGAAATTTAAAGGAAGTCCATCCTCAGCACGTGTTAGATATCGTTTNCTTGGTGAATACCCGTCACAGGTTCAAAGATACCACAAAATGTGAGAATAAAACTATAATAAGAATAATAATATTAACAATAACAATAATAAATAACTCCTTTAATCGAATCAGATGATTCCAATTACATACATTTCCATAATTATTACTATTAACGAACACACACAACCCTTCCCTAGTCAGAAAATCCTATTAGCCAGTACTCGAACCCGGGACCTAGATTTCAGAATGCTGGTGCACTCTGCGACAATGGCCAGAAAATTGTTACACCTCCTGCCATTCTCCAATAAGTGTATTCCCACTGACGAATGTAGATGTTTATTAGAAGTTGTTAAATGGGATGGAAATTATTTAACATTTACACCTGTACATACCTACTTAACCAGCGATAACATTTCTCCTAGCCACTTCAATCAATCCCACCCCTAATGAGTCGACAGTTAATAATTAATCAATGCACTACTCTTATTCTCATGGTTATGCACACATTTTCTCCCAAATCGTACATCTTTAAACCCTAACGCTTTATTAAATGTCGACCGGCCTCGTGGAGACGACAGTCAACTTTTTATTTTGTGATTCGATCAGGGCACAATGCCGGGTCAGCTGGAAGGCGATAAACAAGAAATGCAAATGAATATCGTTTCTATCGCTTGCATTTTTTTCTGTGTAAGATGTTGAACTTAAACATTCTAAAACTGCTTCCGGTGTAGACGCACCTTCACCTTGATAAAATATGTCGAAATTTCGACAAAACTCGTCACCTTCAAACGCCGGCGCCTTGATGGCCAAGTTTGTCAACTTTCTCTCCGTTTCCATAAGGCTAAATGGAAACTAACATGAATCGAACTAACGATTTCAAAGAGTCTAATTTATGAAATGCCAGCGAGCTAGGAAATATCCATGGCAACTTCAACAATTAACAGGTAACAAACACAGCGGTGGAATTGTTAAACAGCTCAAGAAAAAAAAACCCAGAAATACTCAGTCTTGATTTTTAAACAGTACTACTTCCTTTAGCGACACTCATAAGTTTACGTACGTGCAAAATCTTACCTCTTACCAAAATTATTACCTATAAATAGTTAGCTTAAATAGGTTCCTAAATTGTTACCTACAAATACATTTGCAAAAAACGTAATCGGTATTATGCAACCCCCTTGCTGCTTCGGCCGATGCGACAATGAGGGTAAAATATGTGAAACAGATGCGAGGACAAGTCGTTTTAGGGACACATTCTTTCCGCGAACGCTACGCGACAACAGTAAACTAAAAAGGTAAATCGAATTCTCATTGTTTACACCCCCTGCCACATGCCGAAAGGCGGCTTGCAAAGTATTCACGTAGATGTAGATTTGAATTTATTTTATATAGATGTAGAATAGATATAGAATAGAATAGGGACTCATTCTTTCCGCGAACGGTGCGCGACAGCAATAAGCTAAAGAAGTAGATCAAATTCTCACTGTTTACACCCTCTGCCACGAGCCGAAAGGCGACTTGCAGGATATTTACGTAGATGTAGATGAAAATTTATACATTCACGTAGATGTAGAATAGAATGTTATAGAAACATTTGTAGAATGTAGATTACATTTAAGTAGGTGTAGAAATAAATCCAATTGTGTTTGTGTCAGTCGAGGGTTGATTGTTAGCGAAGATACCTAAAATTCCACGTTGAGGTCCACAATCCTCAACAATGAGGTCGAATCAATTGCTGTTACTATTATAAACAATGGAAGTGCTTTACCTTTTCGAGGAAGCGCGACGCATTGTCGAGACGCATCCAAATCGAGGACTCCAGGAAGAACGAAAAGAACCTTCGAAAATCCTTAGGTGGCACAGTTTAGAGTCAACCCAAGGTCTCCTCCCAAAGGATCCAGGCACGAATTCAAGTCCGAACAAAAGACAATCGCTAAGGAGGAAATCGCGCTGAGCCTTTCTCCCAAGGACTCGGTATTGGCCGAGGAATGGAACTGAAGAGGAGGGACTTTTGCGGAAATGAGGAGGTGCCTCTTATCACTTTGTGGGCGGGGTGGGGGG
>KZ308671.1:358406-378037 GCA_000376725.2 Ladona fulva | reverse complement strand
TATAATATAAATTTTTCTATATATGCACACACATACACCATCAGAATTCCTACATATAATTAGTTACCACTCCAATAACCGCTCTAGCGCACAACAATGGTCTCCAGGGGACGCAATCGCTTTCGGCCAATTAGGCGGAATTTCCTCCGGTCCAAAAAGGCCCGCCTAATGGGGCGAATGAAACATTCACGAGGAAATACCCCCTCAAATGCCTTAGCGAGTCCCTCACATCTCTCGGAGACGAATTTCCGAGAAAACAACGGTGGAAAAAAAAAGAAATCTTTTTTTTCCTTAACCCTTCCCTTCGTCTCGCCTGTTTGTGAACGTCTCCTCCTTGATGACGATCTGCGTCATCTCTTGACGCCTCCCTTGGGAATGTGGACGGAGAAGATGAAAATGGAAGGGAAAGGAGGACGAGGGACCCGGAAGATAAATCGAAAGTGACAAAAATGAGGGAATTGGGGTAGAGGAAAATGGAACGATTATATAGGATAAGGCGCAGTAAGACATGCAATCGTCAACAGATATTGCAATTGTTATAATTAGTATGAATTGCGTTACCAGAGGAACGATAGCTCGGTTGTAACGTCAAACAATGTACAGGCAACAATACTCCTTAATAATGACTTCTGGCCACAGATAGGCTTGCCATTACCCGATTTTTAACGATTCCGGGATAAAAAATTGCCGATCCCGGGAATTTTCCGGGAATAAAATTTTTCGTCAAATTCACAGTAAAAATTATACGATTTCTTCTCATTTTCATATTTTTTGATTTATAACTACAGAAATTAATTTGTTGTAATTGTTGTATTAATTAATTTTTAATTAATAGCAAAGAAAAAAAAGTAATTACGCGCAATTTTTAAATGATAAGTATAACACTGAGTAAAAAGTAATAGAGGTAAGGAATTGTACAGTTTTTCTCATTTTGACTCACCCGGGAAACGGGAAATTGGCTTTACCCACGGGATTCCGGGAAAGCGGGATCCCAAGACGGCAAGTACCAGCTACCGCTAAAAAAATTAACTCATATCGTTGATTATTGACTTTTCTACTTATAGATCGACAATATCGATTTAACCATTGTTAACTAACGAAATGTTTGTTACAGTAATCATTAGGTATGTACTTGTTCTTCTAATAATCTAAGATGCATCATTACTGATCAGCATCATTATTGATCAGCATCATTACTATTTCGCTGAATACGACTAAATTCAGCAGATTGTCATCGTTACATGCAAGAGCATTACCAAAATTTTAGTTATATTCGAGGGGTTAATACAACTTTCCAACAATCAAGTCTTGACGCCCCTTAAGGGTGTCCCTGGGCATTTACCTCAATTATTTACTATCTGAAATAAGCCCTGGTTAACACTTTGGCAAAAACAGTTTCAAATTTCTTCCTTCCTAAAAACGGCATATGCTATACATTCACCGATATCCATTCATATATTGACATCACAGTGCTTTGTAAACTGCAGGAAAAATAATATCTTCATTCATTTCGCTATACATAGTATATTTCGAGAAAACATTTTAATTAAATATCAACTTATTTTAAGCATTTTTCATAAAGGCGTCATTTGGCACATTCAGAGTTACTCAAAAATGGCTGCAGAATAAAAGAAACTTTGTACTTTTCCACGGGGATTTTACAGGGAAATTTCACAGGGAAAAGTGCAAAGTTTCTTTTAATCTGCAATTTCTTTCCACGAAGTCACGCTTTCGGATATCGATGTAATAAAAAATGGCAGATACATACATTTTTCAAGACGACTCGTCATAGAAGGAAAATGGTTGGAAATGGAAGTCTGGATTCAAAATATAACAGCGTGTGTATATGTTCGGGAAATATATCGAATACCTGAATCGTCGAGTCGAGGAAAACAAGAAAAAGTCCCCATATTCTGAACACAAACAAGAAAGAGTTGCCTTTTAAGGGAATGAGACCATTCACGAATTCATTAACATCAATGCCGATTTTTAAAGCTGGAGGAATTCCTCGACTGCCGGTAACGAAATGTACTGGCTAACCTCGGGATGGATTACTTTCTTTACTGTTGGTAACTGTTATGCCGTTATGTATTTCCAGTTTGATCCATCACTTGGTGTTATTCGTAATGGAATGTCAGAACTGGGACAAGGTGATTGAGTAATACGCAAGGTCACGCCACGATCGTACGATGCTTTCAGATACGCGTATTTGTTATTATTATTATACAATTCCACCGCAGGATGGCAATAGGTCAAGTGGCGACGATACAATACATTCTACAACTAACATGCATTACATTAGTACAATTAAATTACATTACATTACTACATTACATTACATCTCTACATATTACTATGTTCTAGCTTATGTCCACTATCTACAATATTTTACAAGGTTTACAATTAATGTTTTAAACAAAAAATTACAATTCCATAATTCATAGCCAATAAAAGTATGGATTTGAATCCTTCAGTGAGAAACCACAAGAATAACTTTATGAAATATTATTACACTTTCACGAGCAAATATATTGTAATAGGTTATCTTTAATATGTTAAATAAACTTGAAACTTTTAAACTTTAAATAGTTTAAACATACGTCAGTTTGTCAATCAAATATCGATTTCAGTTTTTATGATCAACGTTAAAATTTAACGGTCACCAATTCAAATGTTTGTCCCTTGAACGAATTCTGTACTTTTTTGAATCACCCATCTTTATTTGACACCTCAAAAACAGAGTGGCATTTTTGATCTGACATCCTAGTCGTAAAGTTTGCAAAATGTTGCCATACTTACAAAACATTCCATTATGAAATTTTGACCACCAATTTTTTCTTCTTTCATTTCCTCTTTCATTGTAAAAATTCTATTTCGTTCTTAGCTCATTTTGTCTAAGCTTCGAGACGGTTAATAATAATTATAATTTGCATAGCTCTGAGTACAATATATGTTCGCATTCGAAAGGAGGAGTTGAAATCACCTCTGTTTTCGAGGTTTTTTTCGCCCCCATTCCTGTGTGGGTGTTTTCCAGTATCGTGAGTTTTTCTCATAAACCTTCAGTTGAGGAGTTTTTCCATACAACCCATATCTTTGTGTGTTTATTTGTATCTCAGTTGTATTTATAAGTTTTCATTCATCAATTTGAGTGCCAATTAATTTATATCAACTGTTTTCACCAATTTTCTTGTACCTATGTTTGCGGGATCGTTTAAAATGTTTTGATTTATTTTCCTAGATTTAAGTTTATTTTAGTCAATTATCTTTTTTATAGTGTAATATTATTATGATGTAATATATCCAGAAGTCAATTGAAAGAGAGGCCATTTTGGCCTAACTTTGCTGTAAGAGTAAATAATAATGATAACAACAACAGCAACAATAATAAGAATATACTAAATCATATAAAATATGAAAAATCACGTGTAACTTTCATAAGATGAGCGTCTGAACAAATTATGTAGTCAAAGGATGAACTGTCATGAAAAATTGTGACGACTGGGACTCGAACCCAGGTCTCCCACTTTTCGGGCAGGTTTTCTAAATTCTGAAGTATCAAAAGTCAAATTTCGTAAAACACGGGTCCATAGTTCGCACCAATTAAACAATACAATTATTTTTTACACATAAAAGATCCTTGGGGACGTACTGACCCATCACGAACTTAATTCTAGCCCGCGCTATGGTTTCAACACGGCGTTGATCCTCTTTTTTTTCAGGATGACGCAACCTCAGCGTGTAAATGCCTCAGTAGATTTTCTGCCGATGCACTGAGGTTCAGCCCCACTTGCGATCATTTCAGCCATGCGATTAAACTGCCCTCTGTCGCTATCCTATCGCAGCATGCATCCCACGCACGCATAATGGGACGTTATTGAGTTCCTAGGGAACCGCGTTGCCATGTGAAACCTTGTTATCCCCTTGTCAGAGGCACAGGTTAAATTTAACCCGATTCCTGACCCCTGCGCAGCGAATTCGTATCTGAAACAACAGGGCGCCGTTGAGGAAAATAATAACTGGGTCACCATCGCAACGTGGGGTGGATCAGCTTGCACCTAATAATGCTCTGCGATTAAAACTGCCAATATCAAATATCTCATTGGTGCGTTTTAATGGGCTAATTAAATTTTTTTCAACTCCGAAAACTGCTAAAATGGAAGAAAGGCGGTTAAGGGTTATTTTTAATCGTTCTTTTCTGGGTAACACCAAAGTGTACGTAAACTCGACAACAGAAACGGCAAATGAAGTCAACATGGTAAATAAGAGTAAAATTTCAGTCAATTTAAGTAAAATTCAAGGAAAGCAGCGATCGCCTTCTAAACTCTTTGGCCAAGACTTTGGGAGTATTTCAAGCCCTTAGGATAGCTAATGAGTTCGTCGCCGAAACGTCCGCACCAGATATGTCGCCTGGATTAACTTGATGGGAAAACCGATATTCAATCATGAACCCTTATTTCGATGAATTTTCCCCCAATGTTGCATACTCCGATCTCGTAAGTCGTTATCTCTAACTTAGCAAGTGACCAATAGGGAAATCTGCAGACCTTAGAAATAATTTCTATGTGCATTCTCATGGAGATATTATTATTTTCATAATAATTATAATTATAATTTTATTTAATTAATTTTATATAATTAATCATCATTATTATTGTTATTATTATTGTTATCATTATTATTATTTTCATCATTATTGTTTTTATTATTATTATTGTTGTTGTCATTATTGTTGTTATTATTATTGTTCTTAGTATTACATGCGATGCAGATGGATTAATAATCCGATGGTAACTTATTACTATTTTACAATTATTCCGATGTTACGCTATACAATCATACAGTAAAATATACAGTGCTAATTAGAATAATGCAACGTTTTACCTACTGCATGGAATCTGTTTTCTAACTGCACAATAAGCTATTGCTTGACATGCATTTTCAAGTAACAAGAATGTATAAAAATACCTTCTAGCTATAACAATTCAATATTACAATACAGATAATTATAAATACACTAATTAATTCCAGATATCTTCCTAAAACAGTACATTTTCACTTAAAAGGTCGATGAAAGTTGATGAATAACAACATTCGTTCTTTAATTTACATCCTTTGTTATCATATAAATTTTCTCAGGGTTCTTGGAAAGCATTCACGATTACAGTAGGGGTACCTGGGACAAGTCCCACCCTACCAGGCAATCACCTACTCCCTATATTATAAATGATCCTAATCCAGGATAAAAAGTAGGCTACCATCTGCGAGAAATATTAATATTAGTACAAGGGCGATGAAAAATTTCGTTTCTTGGCAACGGAGAACGAAAGGTAAACAAGAATAGAAGATGGTCCAAAAGAGAAAGAGGAACAAAAGGCTAAAGAGAAAGATATGGAAGGAAATAGAGCGGAGAGTCGTCCCTTGTTCTAGAATATAGGTATTTTTCCCGCTGGTGGGAGCGCGATTAGCCTGGGAGGGTGACGGATGACCCAGGCATTCCTGAGAGAGAAGCATTCTTAGGAGCGCCTGCATAAGGAATGAGAAGAGGTGAATATTTCACGCGTCCCCAAGAATATTCGATGGAGTAGCGGAAAAATTCTCCTTCAGGAGGAAAGGGGTCGATACGCGCAACGGAGCGACAAAGTTGCGTGCGATCGTATATTTATGTATTGATTGGACGTACGCGCGAGGTGTCAGAGTCCTTTTTCAATTTCAACGTATTGAAGCGGTGGATGAAGTTCCACGTGGGCTGGAGATACTGTGATAAGGAAGTCGATAGGACGGATGGAGAAAGCGCTGTTTGGTGTGCGGGACAAACAAGCATTGTTCGCATCTTGAAGTTGAGGTGAACCGCTCTAATAATGCACGTTAGGTATCGCCGGATATTACTTGGGCAAAGAAAATGAAGCAGAGTAACAAGATTTCGGAAAAATAACATAAATTTCGAATTTATCAACTTAGCAAACTACACACACTCGCGAAGGGCTGCCTAAATCGCACCAGTTCTAAAAAAATTGACGTTACCTCAAAACAAGCGATTGAGTTGGAGTATTTTGCGCCCAAACATGTAAATGGGTATTCTGTAGATTTTTCCCTCTTTCGGAATTGATTAGTAAGTCGCATTCCAGCTTCAAGTATTAAAAAAAAAAAAAAAAATTAAAAACCCTTGCAAGTAGTGCGATTTTGGCAACAGGTTCCCTAAATCGCACCACATGCATCACAAATCGCACCACAGGATTCCCAAATCGCACCCCATTTTAGAATACTAATGAATAATATGTTTCCACCACATTAGAAGCAGTAGCAAGTATCTTTTGAAAGTATATTTATTTAGAACCATATTGAAACACATATATTAACATGTCTTCAGTATAAGAAAAAATGCTTATATTTGACGATGATAACAAATATCTGAAAAATTTCCGAGTGAAAAATCTAAAAAATTTAAATAATTCACTTAAAATTTACTTTTATTTGAAAAAGCTTAAATTTTTTTTAAATAATCTCTATCTTTCATTCTTTTCTTATGCTTCTGACGTTTATAAGACATATTTAAGCAGAATTTTAAGCCTTCTATCATTTTTTTAGGGAATTTAAAGTTATTGTAGATGAATAAGGCCCTGAAATTTATTTACGTAAGGGATATTTCAGATAATTAGAGAAGCTGTATTTTGAGCGCACAAAACACAGAACTCGACTTTTCACAAAGAGAGACAAACTACTCGATTTATTTCATTAGTGAAGCATATGAATTTTTTCTAACGAATGAATTGGTATATCCTTTGATCACAACTGTCCTTTTGCACTTCACTCTTTAACACATTTAGTTTCACGTATTTTTCGAAAGTGTGCCTCTTTTAGGGTCTTTACCCTTACCTTTTACCTGGTCATCGTCAGCCCATTAATTAACCCTCGCAGTCCTTCCCTTCTGTTTGTATAAATACGATGCCTTTTGGCTTTCTACCTGCCTGGTGATGAAGCTTTCTCTTACAAATTGGCAGTGAAATGAATCAATAGAGGATGGTTTCACTGTATAGAAATCCATTACCAAAAAAACGCCTAAATTCGTACGAGATATACGTAAATCAATTATTCATCTAAAATTTAAAAGTGAAGTAATTGTGGATATGACTGGTAAAATTATAAGAGTTAAATACTCAACTTCTTCAATCGAGCAGATGAAGGCGGAAAGAAATCATTAATGAAAATGAAAAATGCCAGAGAATACCTCTCCTTTCTAAAGCGAATTTTCGACTGCTCCTAGTGTCGAAAGTGACAGTGAAATATTGTTTCAGAGCCTATGAGTGACGCAACAAGGAAGTTTGTTTAAAAAGTCACACATTTTAAAAATTTGTTTTCTTAAAAAAGTCGTCATCGTTGCTTTCACTGATGCGCAGCTAAATACTTATTCATTCCGATAACTCGCTTCTGTAAACATTTCTCTCTCATGTTTTTCGTTAGGATAAATTCATCCTGATTCAGTTAGTATTATCTTGGCATAAATGGCTGTAAACATTAAATATTTTATAATCAGGTCACTGTCATTAAACAATATTACCATATTTTCATTATGTATAAATTATTTTTGAAATATAATTTATACTGACGTAATTTCGGTAAAAAATTTCACGGGAAGATAAAGTAATATAGTTTTCTTCAATAATTGTATCAACAGTTCTGAGTATTCATACAATCTGTGATCTTCCGGTGAGTGTGCCATTCACCGTCGTCATAATCACAAAACACTGCCCGGAAGTTATCTGCATTCATATTACTCTCTTTGAACATAGAGAAATGTACAGCAATAGGCATGACCCGCTCTTCGAACCGTAACCTAAGCTAAAGCATACTCATTAGTGGTGCAACGTTAGAATTCGTAAGAGAGCATAAATATTAAGGAGTCCTTTTCTGTGGTAATTTATCGTTTAAAATGCACATTCAAGATGTAATGGAGTCAGTTGATAGGACTCTGAGGCTATGTAACCGCGTTCTTAGAGGCAGTCAATGATTTTCAAAGAGGTGGCTTATTTCTCGCTCGTTCGTCCATCACTTGAGTGTTGCTGCTCAATATGGATTCCACACGAGAAGGGTCTGATCTTGGAGCTAGAGCGCGTACAACGCAGAGCGGCTCGTTTCGTCAATGGAGATTATAGTCGATGGCAGTCTATCATAGATGATCAAAACCCTCGGCTGGAAATCTCTTAAGGATAGAAGAACCGAGCATAGGAACAAGCTGTTCCAGAAAGTTTCAAGCAAAGACTTGCACAACGAAATACGCGAAATCGCGAGTCCCATACTTAGCGAGCGTGATTTCCGAGACCAAGAGATTTTTTTTCCGAGTAATATTAGGAATACCAATCATGTAGCCAATTAGGGAATTCGGTGTTTTCACACCCCCTGCCATACGGCGGCTTTTGGGTTACTAATGTAAATGTATGAGTTGAGTATATTTTGGTGCGGCTGGTTGGTAGGATTGTAAAATTATTATTTACGAAAAAAACATTAACATTTTATGAAAACAAGTAAACAAAGACAAGTAGAATAAATAACAACACAGCAAAAGAGCTCTCTAATTCTCCGTTAGAGATTTCCATAGATCACAAATTGGAAGAGTACCTGCTTCTGATAATAAGAAGTAATGGATGGATTTTCCTGTGTATTTGCCGACGAGAAAGAATGTCTCCCGGAATATCTCTGCATAAATCATAAGTATGCCGGAAAGAGGTGGATAGGTGGCAATCCAAATACGACACCCACTGATTCAAACGACTCTTCGGCGAAACATAATGTATTATCCATTTCCGACATATCGAATCGGTGTCAAGCGCTCCATTCCGAGAGGGGTAATGGCTGCGCGGAATCCCCGCTCATTCGCATATTCACCTGCGAAATGACTCACGTTTCGCACTAAAGAAATGCGTGATGATGCATCGGATGGAAGGACACGCAACTTCTCCCCGCAGAGAGTTGCAAAAGCGATAATTGCTTGGCGGAGTGACGCAAAATGAAAACGAAGAACCACCTTCCGTATTTAGGGGGGCCTTTCGAAAATTTATAATGGCGTACGAATGGGATGTATGACAAAAAAGCAACGAAACTCTGGTTTGTTCAAATTTTTGGAAAGTTGCAGCATGAAAACTTCCGTGGTGAGGAAAACAGGCAAAAAAATGCGATTATTGAAAAAGTTGAGCAGCGATTTTGCGCAAAGCGGATGATGTATCTGCTAATGTTCTCTTGAAAATGAAAGATTGATCTGTTTTAATTTGAACACCATTGAGTAACAGAATGATAACTTTGCACTGAAAATTTGGAGAAAAAATTGACCTTGAGAGAGAGGGTATTTTCAGCTACAACACCAAGAAAGCGAAAGAAAACTAGAAAATAACTTAATATTAAGAAACCCATGAGAATTTTAAGAAAGATCAGTCACGTGTTCAACTTATCAAAACATATACGAACGCAAAACGCTAAGTATAAATTTACTTATTCTTAAAAAAACAAAACTCAAAATTCGGTCATTTTTGTCGAACTGAGCATATATAAAATCATAAAATGTTGTTCATTGATGAAGATAGAGTGAAAATAATTAAAATAACCATAAAAAATGTCAATTTATATGACTTTTTTGTTGCTATGGTAAACAGTTACCAAGTAGCCAATCTTCAGAACCTAAAATTACTGATAAGGTTACGAATTCTCACCAATATTGATACATTTTCCTGCAGAAAAATTGCAATCAAACATACAAATTTTCCGGAACGATTCAAATTAAGATGAAATCCCCCATTTTGAAATACAAGATAATACTTAGAGTAATTATGACATAAACAGGTACGTTTTTCAACACTTTTTCCTTGAACGTTTTCTCTATACTGTATACTTAAGGAACTCTATTGCCAATCTGACTGCTAATGGTAGCTTTATTTTCATCACAGTCGCAGCAAAAAGTGATTCATATTCCTTTCTCTGCGAGAAAGATTACGAAATCAAAGGCAGGCATTTTTAATTAACACATTTATAAGGGCATCTTAACAACAGCTGGAAAACTATACGTCAGTCAATGATAGCTAAACGTTAAAACGTGCTAAAAATTCTAACCTTCAGTCTTGACAACTACATTTCACGGCGCGTTACCGAAACCCTTACAGTTATTTGTCACAAAACAAACGCCCGCAAAGAATTAACCTAGCGGTACTTTTTAAAAGCCTCAGCATGAAAAAATGTTATGTCGTCATAATCTTCCTGTATTTAAGGAAAGTGTTCCATTCTAACAGTCGAAAAGTATTTTTAATGCTAAGAAATACGTTTTCTTCAAAGCCGAAAAAACCCTTAATAGTGAAGCATGTATATCCGTAAAAAATACGCAAAGGATGCCATGGTTACGATAAATATTTACCTAGCAACTGTGATATATCACGGAAAAAAACGAAAAATAATCCATGAGATAATTAAGTTTGATCATAATTACAAGAAAGTAATGAATGCTTGACGAACTATACCTGGGAAAAACTAATAAAACTTTTTCACGAAACAGTTATAAATAATCACGGGTGAAATAAAAATTAAAAAGAGTTTTTTCATGATCTAGGTTCATGTTCATCTAGAAAAATGTTGTTTGTGAACAAATGGTAAATCTAAACACCACCCAGGTCACTAATGCCGTCAGCTAATTAGTGTACATACCTACACGTTATTGCGTTTGAATCTAAATTTCATTTCACATTAGTAAACTTCCTATTACTCGGAGCGCAGCGGCCAAATATGCTCAGAGGCATGTTTACTTGTTTGCACATGATAGAATGGAAACACCAGTAAATCGGCTGGCATAAAACTACAGTGTGAAGATGGATTCTGTAAAATCAGGTTGTAACTTGCATAATTGTCCTGTTTTGGAAATGAATTAATCTGAATTAATCGCAATTCTCCTTGGTATAATGAACTGTTTATTGAATATTCAGTTTATACATATACCCAAATATAGAATAAAAAAGAACATTTTTACATTAAAAAAACATGGCATACNTACTCATATATTTTTGCATACACAACACCACATTTGACAAAGCACTAATCGTATATTCGTAATAATAATGAACTGTTTATTGAATATTCAGTTTATACATATACCCAAATATAGAATAAAAAAGAACATTTTTACATTAAAAAAACATGGCATACTTTAACCTTGTAATTGAAGTCAAAATTACGCATTTTTGTATAAACTATTTATGCTAATATGTCAGAGACTGACTACCAGTAAAATATTATGGTAGAATTGACAATAAGGTCCTCCTGAGCTAGAGAGCACATCAGGAGGTGCCTGAAAACAAACAAATAATAATAACAACAATAATAACAACAACATTAACAACAACAATATAATGGAATAATAATATTAATAATAACAACAACAAAAAATAACGATAGCAGCACAGATGGCAACAATGGTGACTACAATAGTATGAATAATTACAATAATAATAATGATGAAGACAAACATTCCTTGGTTGGATCGTTTAAGCATGCTAATTCAAAATTAACAGTAGTAGTTGTATTGTTAAAAGTGCTTCGACAGCTTAGGTAATTTCGCACGTAAGCCCACACCGGAATCGAACCCGGGACCGCTTTCACCGAAGACGAACACTTTGCCCACTTGGCTATCCGGGAGCCCCTAAAAATTACCTTATTAGATTATGTATCTCTTACCCCAGGGATCGATATTATTTTTCGATGAAATTCACAGTTAACTCACATTTTAGAATTCTTAACGGGGACATCCCAACCAACCTATATTCGGGAATTCCCTGCGAACCGAAATCCGCAATATTGGACCGGAGAACGGATTAATTTCCGACGCCACGTATGTCATGAATATTAGAATCTAGAGATAGGTTAAGGTTGCCATGGAAACCAATGATTAATGCCCTGAGATCGCTCCGGGAACGATAATGTTCCCGCTGTACAATAAAACCCCATACGGCGCATAATCTGGATGCTAACAAACCTGATTCAACCGTTAGTCTCTCATACTAACCAGGAATTAAAACAAGAGGTAGAAATAGGTCATACTCTACCGAGGTTCATCGTACGAATAAGGACGCCGTGAGACCACTTAAACTGGGGCGATCCCGAGAAGAATTAGGACAAGGTTCGACTACAAACGGGTCACAGGGTCAAAGGACTCTCTCAGTGCGAAAGAAACGTGGACGGAAGCGTGAATCCATCGTGAATCTCAATCACGGAAATCCTTGCTTTGGATTCAACGTAGTTCGAATGATAATTTGGGCTCGATATTACACTTTTGGTGAATGCGTTGCTATTGAATGGTTTCCTTGACAACGGTCAGTGCTTCCGAGTGATTCCTGCTTCCTTTTTCAATTTAATTTATTGCTCGAAAAGTAATGGTTTGCCTTTCTGAAAATGGAAAACTTTGATCAAGTGATTTCTAAATAAGATATGAATTATATAACAAACTATCTGGAATAGAAATGCAAAAATGTGTTCTCAAATTGTTACAATGTTTATCCTTATGAATAAGTAAGCTTATTGTTGAAATTTAACCTGAAAAGTAACTGATAAGAAAATTTTAAAGAAATGCGAATCGCCTCCTATTGTAGATATTTAACTAAGGTTTTCAAAACCACAAAATAGTTTTCTTCTGGATAGGTGGCAATCCAAATACGACACCCACTGATTCAAACGACTCTTCGGCGAAACATAATGTATTATCCATTTCCGACATATCGAATCGGTGTCAAGCGCTCCATTCCGAGAGGGGTAATGGCTGCGCGGAATCCCCNACTTCGGAAAAATCACTAAAATACAAATGAAACTGCAACTTGTAAAGCAGAAATAACTACATATATAACGAAAGAGATAAAAAAGACTTAAAATTAATGACCGTAGAAAAATTTTCGAGAAAAATAATTAAAATTGTACTCTGTTGCAAATAATCTGATGAATTCTGCAATAAGACTTCCAGCTCGTACTCTTCAAAAGCCTCACCAGTTAAAGCTAAGTTTATGGAACAGACATTGAAATCTAACGTTAATAATCTTATGTCAATAATATATACCCTTTAATAGTCCACATGACATGTATCACACTTGAAATTAAAGACTTGCGTTGTCATGGGAACCGAAATTCTTGCAGTTAAGATTGGGCTACGGGTTGTACATCTGGATTAATTGTTTATAACTCCATAAAAACGCCAAGGATAGGTTTTTCAAATGAAAAGCGCACCTGCATGAAGCTGACTAGCTTGTACAATTTTAAAGTTTATGTTTTATGTTTATTTCTGAAATCAAATAACCATAACAGTGATATTGAATAAAGCGATTTTAAGCATCGCTTCCATATAAGGAAATTCGAAAACCACTGGAAATGTGGGTTAGTGACTAAAAGCCGTGACTTTCCGGAGTGATCACGGGATGAAATTTCTTCCCGGTTACCAAACAATCGCACTGCGCAGGAGGTGAAAGCAAAAGGACCAAGACATCGCTAGACGCAGACTGCTGTCACCTATGATTCAGCGACGGAAGAGAATGATGCATCTTGCTACGTCACCTGCCCTTGGTTACGTCTTCTTCGGAGGATCACGGTTAAGCCTTCTGTTTGCTTTCTTAGTCCATTTCACGGACAGGTTGCACGAGATTTCCAGCACACGTGATCATCAACAAACAAATCACTCGCCTACAAATTAGTGACCGGGCAGGTGCCCCTCTCAGAAATGAAAAGTGCCGCATCTTAGGAACGAATTGTTCGAGAAAAAGAGTGGAAATTGTGTAAAAGAAAAGTGTACGTTTACAATCGATTTTTCATGTCAGGTTCCTCTACGGTTCACGTTACGTTTCACGAAACGAAACACTCCCCAGAGACCCATTGGCCCGATTCAAAAGAGAATCCATTCTACCATCCTGTGTTCATAGATATTCATTATAATTTTCATTAATTTAAAGCAGTAACTACGTTGAAAAGAAGATGCCCTTTGGTTGCGTCAAGGAAAAAATTTTCTTTCCAGGAGAGTTGTCAAATGTCCATGAAAAAATCAAACATTAAAGTTAGGTAATTGGTTTATTCCTACTCATTTATATAACAGGAATGCATGTATTTCTGGATTTTCAGAGCATTTGAACCATTTTGTAACGAGTTATTAGCTCATTTCTCTTGAGGGTATGCAACCACGCACTGGATGCATAAAACAATTTCTCTCCACATAGTTAACAAATCATTGAATCTCGGCGTACTGACTGTTACAGCACTATATTTAAAGGTATTTTAAAGTTTAATTTCTTACACACATCCCGGATATATTCGGTACAATTCAATTTTTATTCCCTCAGCAGCAACAGCTTTAGCCACTCAGTTTTCCTGCGAGATCAAAGTGATTCTGCAGATCACGTTTTTTTCCAATAGCGAAGGCACCGATCGCCGAAGACGTCAACTTCTTATAATAAACGTGACGCTGGGGAAGAGAGAAATAAAAAACGTCTTCCTCGTCTCTTTTCACGGAGGTTAGAAGAAGAAGATTGGAAAAAAGCGGGAAATCGAGAGAAATTCCGATGGAGTGAATCTCTGGAGTTTCGTCATCCTCGGAATAAAAAGGGCTTCTCTGGGCAGTGGATATGCCGGCGCTTAGCCGCTTATTGGAGAGTTGCTAAGCAACGCGGACATGTTTCAACGTAGTGGTAATAGCGCTATTAATCAAAAGTTTCTTAAGGGCCACTCTATTACGAGTCAATAATTTTGATTGCACGCGAGAGTATATTAATCGTCAACATCCCAATGAATGATCTTCAATATGCGAAAAAAATATTTTTTTATGTTCGAGATGATAGCAGTACTTTAGGTTAATTATATATACTGGCAGTACAAATACTATACAAATATTTGTGCGCATGTTATTGTCTGCAAAAACTTACACGAACGTGATTATTATAAACCCCAAGAAAAGTACTTTCATACAATTAAATTTCAAGCAGGCAATTAAAGCGTTTTTACCTAGAGAAATCATTTAGGAGTGATTTTTATTTAAAGTAGTCAACATTACTTACATTTACGCATATCTCGCGTAGTTAGTGACATTCCAAATATTGCCCAAAGCCAAAGCGACATTCCTGATTTACGTATTTCTTGATTTTAAATGTAGAAATATCAAAGCCACTGTAAATCACCATCCTGATCACCGTCATCAACAAAGTTAGACATTATAATAAGCTAATAGACTTAAAGGGACGAATTACTTAACTAATATTGTGAATTAATTTTAATTTCAAAGCGTCACATTTACTTAAGCACGTTGGATTCAGTTAATTATTCTACGATGTTGAAATACTGATTTGAATGATTTCATATTATTTCCTAAATTATTCACAAGTTCCGCCAAAACTAGTTGAGTTGAAAAATTCGTAAGAAGATAAGTTAATCTCATTTTACCGATGTTTTGCATGAGTATATTACTTTTACATCCTAAACGCGTTTAATAACAGAAAATTTGTAAATAAATATTTGTTGCTAAAAATAACGTTTTGTTACCACAAACGCTTAAAGAAATTGTATAAAAATAATGATATTCCTTCATAACTTCTTTCTAATACTTGTTTTATAATAAATAAATCCGAGACAACAATTTTGGTTGCTAAAGTAAAAACGGAAAATTTCCAATACATTTAGAAATAAATGGCAAATAACTAAAAGAACGTCATTTAAACGCACAAACACAGAAAAAATATGACAGATTGCAGATTTAGTCGTAAAACTAAGCAATTCCGATAGAAATCCATTCAAATTTAGGTATTTTAATGAATGAAAGAAGTAGCAAGTACTTTGCACGCTCGAAAATGAAAAATCACGTTCAACCTTACGTAAACACATTATTATCTCCGGGGTTCGACTCCATATCTTTCTGGGAATAAAAAAATAAATTTTTGGAGGGTTTCTAGCAAGTAGAAATTCAATGGCGTTTACTGCGTATCTATCTGACAGACAGACAGACTGACGGACACTACACAAATTATACACAAATATATGATATAATTATTATGTATTTAATGACCACAGATTGACGACAAACAAGTGGTAATCATTCAGCATGTGTAACACCCTGGCTGGTATTCACCCAAATCGGAAGGAAAAGCCCCCAAAACCTCCCGAGGGATGATCGTCACGTGGTGAATGAGGAATGAAAATGTATTAATGCAGACATGAAAATACCATTTTCGTAAAAGTGTTATTTTTTCCGGCGTTTTCAAAACGTTAATCTAAAAGGCCTTAAATCAATGGAATTATAATTGTTTGAAATACAATTTTGCTCAAAATTTCCGCCTGAAAATTGACAACGCATTCTTCATTCGCAAAAAATAGGAGCCAATGCGATTCCTCAGCTATCTTTTTTGCAGCAGGTAGACAATCCATTAGGAGTTGAGGCAGGCGATCAATTTGCAATGCCGGAAGAAATTTACTCGCCAACAATGACATCACACACAACAGTACCTGCTGCTCTAGCTTCCGGTCGCAACAATTGATTGATACGCAGCGCCACAATGGCGTATGACGGCGGGAATCGAAAGGAATGCCGCTCAGATGGATGTCATTTTTAATTTCCGTTCCGCTCGGAGATGTCGCAAAAAAGTGACATTTTTCGCGATCTATCTTGGGAACACTTCCCTCGATACCTCTTTGCGTTGCACGGGAAAGTTACCAGACTCTTACATCGGCCCATTAAACCCTCATTCTTCCGCATTCAACAGATTGGTAGCATAATTCTGGAATCTTCTGTATGACACCCTTTTTCCATAGATTAAATAACGAAAGTGCATACGAGCGATTTCGTGATGAAAAACACGAAAAAAATAGCGAATTTTGTTCGGGATTTCTTCTCGAAATACAGGTTTTGCAAATTAAATTCACCCTTTTGCAAATAGAATTCACCCCTTTGCAAATAAAATTCACCCCTTTGCAAATAAAATTCACCCCTTTGCGAATTAAATTCACCCTTTCGCAAATAGAATTCACCCTTTTGCAAATAGAGTACTTTTACGTATGTATTATATTTTAAAAACATCAAATAATGCGTTGTAGACTAGGTTATATGTACGAGTACATACACATAATCTAGNTTATAAGTATTAATTATTAATATTATTGAATTATCTTCACATAGTTTTCATACATATGTTCGTCTCCATATGTAATTATGAATTATAATAAAATTTTTGATTTCCTACTATGTAATTATCATTTGATGTTTTCTTTAAATATAATATATATGTAAAAGTACTTGATTTGCAAAAGGGTGAATTCTATTTGCAAAAGGGTGAATTTAATTTGCAAAAGGATGAATTTGATTTGAAAAACCTTTAAGAGTAAGTCTGATGCATCAGAAATTCTGCGAGTTGCAGCAGGAAAGGACTTAAAAGGAGCAAGCGTAGGCGTGGGCAGAAATAGAAGAGGCTCGCCTATGATAGAGCATAATTGGCTGCCACGCGACGGGTCACCGCAGAGGAAGACGAAAACAGCCGCTTTTGGAGTGACCATTAGCGGAAAAGGTCACGGACGGGTGTGCCCGAGGAGTGGCCGGCGATGAGTAATCCACTCACAGCGCCCTTCGAAGAAAAAGAACATCGCTATCTGCGCAATATTAAATTGACTTAAAACTCACAACAAGCGTTCGCCCAGTTATGAAAGTCTCTTTCGTATTTAACGAGAGAAAGATTTTGTTAATAAAATACGGGATTCTCAAGGTACTGACAATACCGGAATTAGCATCTTTCTCGTAGCGGGCGATTGCTGTAACCAATTGAGCTATCAAGCAGATCATATCGTCTTAGGATACTTTTAACTTTTCCAAACTTTCATTACAAAATATAGGCTAATATTGGTTTAAAAATAAATCGAGGGCGATGGAGCAAAGTTGGTCCTCAAAAGCGGTAGGTACACTAAAATTTTGATTAAAGTAAAACGTAAATAAGCAATGAATATGCATGGTTCACATGCTTGAAAGAAAGAATGAAAGCATCGTTCCCATGGTAATATCCACAACGGGGGTTGTACCAAAAACACTGGCATCCAACATGGAAAAGTTAAACGTTGGAATTAACGTATATTTAATCCAAAAGTCTGTGATTCTTGGTACGTGCCGTTTAATTAGATCGTTTTTAAATAAATATGAGTGATCATTGAAATTGTGTGGAAATTGACCGCAGTCCGTTTCCATCTCAAAACGCCGTCACTTTGTGGCAAACACGAAAAAACATACATAATAACAATCACGACCACAATAATAACAACAATAACAACGTTTTGTTATTGTTTTATTATTGTAGTAGTAGTTGTTATTTTTGTTGTTGTTGACGAGCGAATACAACCATTTCCTAATTAGAAAATTCCGATTAGCCGGGACTCGAACCCGGGACCTTTCGGGGTTGGATTGCTAACCATTCCCACACCGCGGCCAGTGTTCCTCTTCGTAGGATACGCTTCATTGTTTGTCCCACATTCACCTTGTTATCTTTCATAATCCCCTTCACTTTTATGTCCGACGGATATTTCATTCTAAGTAAGCTCGGCCTTAGGGTAGAAAGTGATCCTGTCGAAAAGGGGTATTTGGCTGGTCAGTTTGGAAAACCCCTTCGGAAGACGTGGGAGTCGCATGCCATCGTGGTGATGCGTTTCCCGCCGGGTTCACGACCCGTCGACGCAATTACGTCCCATGATGCATTGCCGCTTCTCGCAGACTCAGGAAGCGGACACAACCTAGTTTTGAGTCATGCTTACGCCGCCTACGAATTCACACACTCCACTTGAGGAGTACGTGTGAGGAATTGCGGCTGGATCTAGATCAATACTTCGAGTTTTCACACTCTAAAACTGGGGGTAAAAAGTTTTCAGAAGATATCCAAATTCAACTTATGAACTTATGAATTCAACTTATGCTTTTTCCATAGGAACGGTAATTGTTGTCATTGTTCCGATTTGTATTACATTTCGCTTCATTGTAAGTCTCAAATGTCATAGCAAAACGTATCGTTGTTTACATCTTTGGGATTAATACGGTTTTATCTTGTTATCATTGTTGAGATATTTACGGTTTTATTATCTTACCATTGTTGAAATTATTATGGAATGTTACCATGGTTTAGATTACTACGGTTTTGGCATTTTACCGTTGTTGAGTTCATTGCAGTTTTTACCATGTCATCATTGTTTGGATTATTACTGGTTTGGCCATGTGATCATTGTTGAGATTAATCTGGGCTTAATCATGTCATCATTATTGAGATTATTACGGTTTTAATCATGCTATCATTGTTGACATAATTAAGGTTCAATCATGTGGTCATTGATGAAAATTTTCCGGGTTTAATCATGTGATAATTGTTGATATTATTACGATTTTATCATGTGCTTCAATCATGTTACCAATTTAAAGTTCATTGCTTCAATTTTCGTACCCGATCTTGTTATCGGGTGATAGATAATTTCTAACTCCGCAAATCTGAGAGCATTAAGTTTATTATATTCTATAATTATAATATATATTTGCAAAACTAAAGTTTGCTGTCGCATTTATGGTTTTAATTCCCTGAATTTGATGCCTTTGAATTATACAATTTAATTTATGCAGCTTCTTTACG
>KZ308671.1:284240-358396 GCA_000376725.2 Ladona fulva | reverse complement strand
GTGACAGTTATATATTAAATAGGCTACATAACTCTACATACTTTATAACTACATACTATAATTTTAATTCTGTTTTATCAGTAGAATTTAGTATTAGAAATAGTATTTTAGCAGTGGGAATTAGTTTGTCATATTAATCAACAGAACCTTTTTTAATTCAGTTTAATCAGTTTAATTTAAGTTATTATTATTAATTTATGAATTATGAAAATTCACGTTTTCATAGCAACAAAGAAACAGGATCAAAATAGTTGCTTCAATAAAATATCCTACTTCAATAAAATATAACAATTCGTATCATTTCATTTAAATTAGAAACAGAAATGTCTCCTCACAAAATAGCATTATTCAACCTTATCTTCACGTATTCTCGCCTCCTGTTTTGCTCAAATGAGTTTCCTTATTGCAGGAACAAAATGTGAATGGGTTAGCACCAACTTTTGGTCCACAAAATAAGAAACTTGAAGGAGAAGTTAGATTTTTGAAAATTCGAAAATTTCCTCAATGTAATATCCGGAAAAGCAAAGAACTTCCATCGGCAGCCAACAAGTTTTTGTAGGGAAAGTGGAATATCGCAACAAAGGAAACAGAAATTGTCGCGTTTCCAGGGCGACGGAGAGCGGATATTGTAATGCGAGTTACTCATTAAAGTGAAATGCAATTCGAATGTTGATTTCCGCCCTCAAACAAGATGGCGCCGATTACGGAAATGGCAATCTGACCTTCTTAAACTTCTTGACCTCTTCTGCCACAGAGTGTGGCGCTTGGAATTGCAGATGGAAATCCATCCAAATCAAATATTTATAAGTATTACAACACCAGGATTACTAAAATAGAATAAGAAGTAAAATCCTATAAAAAGAATCAACAGATTTTTATCCGTAAGTTATCTGGAAACAGCATTACCACATGAGCTTTTTTGAAAAGAATTAACGTTTGAACGTAATGATATATGCAGATGTTAAATAGCAATTATTCAGAGCTCTATAACGCCCTATATAAAAGGGTCAATCGATTCCTTTAGATATAAATGTATGTATCTGGCTGAATTTCCACGGATGGCGATTCCAGCATTAGAAAACGTATTGAGTACGGCGTCGAATTTAAAGAACATGAGGACTTAAATAACTACCTTGAAAAGTTTCCGTGTAAACTTATTAAACCTATTTTACAAGAACGATATGAGTATTTAGATCCTAAAATCCCCTTGATTTCAATAATTTACATGAGTTTTCAAATTTTAAGGCGATTTTTGTGTACGAACAGAAACTATGTCACAAAGATTAGTATCAGAAAGTTGATAGGAGACATTATTTACGGAAGTCATTGAGGTAAACAGATAAAGCAGAATCCATCTCGAGATACGAAAAAGCATGACGAAAGGACTTCTACGTTCCAGACAACCCCTTTCTGAACTCCCACCTCAGTAGAATTTCAAATTTAGATTCAGGAAACAGTCAAGCAAACTCAAAGACGGCTTAGTATTTACTTTCACATAATCAAGACGCATTCGGGTTGATCACGTCCAACTCATCAAAGACTAATGATGAATGACTATTTCTTTCCCTTTTACCCAAATTGACATTAGCTGACGTAATGTGAGTTTCTCAATACGCAATCTTTCAGAGGCGTGGTTTCTCACCGCTGGATTTAGAGTGGTACCCCGCGAGCCGCCAGTGGCGTATGGCATGGGTTGTTAACTAATCTACCCTATTGACCTCTATGAAGCTATGTGGAAAGAACGACCAGAAGTAACAATTAATTGATGATGATTTCTCTTCCCACTCACATTTCAAAATATCCGGTTTCAATTATTGTTCCGGAACGCTACGATGGTTGCTATTGGCAACCTTATTTGTTAAATCTTCCCCTTCCGTGTACACTAATTAAAATTTCATTTAGCAATTGGTCAGTGTTGAATATATATCTATAATATACACAGCAGGAAATCAAACAACTCTATTTAAAGTATAATTTCAAATTTTATAGCTAGAGATTTGCAAACGACAACTGACATTTTAGCACTGACGCTTCACTGACTGCTGTTCCTTCAGGCAGTTGCGTATTATCTGAATCTGGTCATGGTAGTCCATGTTGTCATGGTAATAACGAACGATTGACAGAATAAAAATAAACACAAGGAAAGAATCCAGGCGGATTTGCATCTTCCATTTTTCGCGAACAAAATGGCGAAACGGAGGGCTTATTAATCGTCGAATGGGGATAGGTCGAATTGGGTCATCACCAATGGATGAGAAATGGCGATCGTTTGATGGGGCCAAATGACGAGGATGTGACGTATTTATCACGCTCCTAATGACTCTCGGTAAGAGGGATGCCGTCATTAAGCCCGTTTTAACAGGGTTTCGGCACGAATTAAGACCCCATTCGATGTTGACAAAGTGCCCAATCAATTTCGCCGCCCGGATTCTCGCTGCATAAACAGATCAGTTTGTTGAACAGCAGGGGTGGGCTTTCAGAGTGGGAGAGCTTTAGCCGATGTGATTTTGCGCGGCCACAAACTTCTTGATGAGATGGAAAACGTACGCGAGTCAATGTAGCACAATTTAAATTAATCAAAGACATCATAAATATATTGCAAAAATAGCCCTCTACGTTGATGCTAGCAGGATCACAGTCTTAAGGTAATGACATCAATTTCCAGGGAACATAAATTCACAATTCACGATTCTCTTAATGCGTCTACACATTCGAAATACAGCTTTCAACTCTTNGGATAGAAATTTCTTTACTACGGGCGAGATTGGGAATATGAAATACCTTTAATCTATACATAGAGCCATAGCAATACTTTTATTGCTAAAACAATTCCCAGAGCTGTCTGTCACCTGGAAAGTGGAGGGTCTCGCCCCGGTCTTGCCAGACATTCTTCATGTCCGTTTCTCTTTGGAAACATTCCTAGGCACGCCTTAATGTTTAAAGTTACATTTCAACCTGTTCCTGGTAATCGTGACAAAATTCTTTCTCCATGCACGCAAATTTTGTAAATTTTCGCACGTATTAATGCGACAGTAATTTCATGAATTAACACAAAAATACACTCCTATATTCATTGCTGTGACAGAAAAGAACCAGGAATAATGATGTGGTATAAAGTTATAAATAGAAACGATACATAATTGACCACCTACATTGAAATTTCGCAATTTTGCCCAATAAAAATCACAAATTACTCCTTGTTAAAACTGAGAGCCATTGTAAGTATGATAAATCGAGAAACCTTGAGACACAGCCACTTTACATAATGGAGACATTTTGAGGCTAAGACGGCAGCATCACGGCGGATCGTCCTTCTAATAAAAACCTCTTCGTTTTCTCCAAAGGCCGGGGCAAAAAACCTTCCCTCGGAGTTACACGTATGTCTGTTTGATCTCATAAACAGTGGAGCAAAAACCTCTCGTGAAGAAGGAGGAGAAGTGCCATCTTCCAGGCACGCGTGTAAAGAGACCCAGTGCACACACGGAAATACTGATTTTCTCACTTCCGTCATCCGAGGTAATGCTAACTATCTGGTTTTAAAATTTAAGTACGGAGTAGTCCATTCTAATCCACGAAAACAGAAGAAAATTTCTCACTCGAAGTAGATATCAGACGTTCCACGTAATTGCAATTACGCATAAAATAAAGAAGAATTTCCGCTGAAAATGTTTTACAGCTCAAGCGTTCCTCTCAAAAGAATATGGAAATTTAACAAGAGAATTTTCTAGCTCAGGTCGAAAAAAATAGACACGTTATTAATGTGGAGATTGGGAAAATTCTAAGGTAATATATTTGCACTACGTCTTCATTATTACATTAGTATACTGCAATGAACCTCTACATTAATGGTAAAACTACGGAAGTCTATGCCATAGCGTGTAGAGACGAAATAGGGTTCAAATGATATTTTAGGAGATTATTTTATTAAATTCCTTTTACTAGGGTTTTCCATCATTATATTGCGTTCAATTTTTTGAGAGCTATCACACACAACAGCCAAACAGGCTCTAGAAAGAATCTAAAAAGAGAAAGATTAGAAATCATACATCAGTTACCATAGATACATTAAATAACAATGCGAAAGGTAACAACGATAGCTTCGACGAAACAACGTGAAGTGTAGCAGTAGCCATAATGAAAACTTTGACAATTCATTTTTAACGCTTAATATTTTTCCCACAAACGAAATCGTTCTTTTTTTTATATTGTGTATTTTTAGTTTTAGTATAAAAAATAGTAAATCGTAATGTATAACAAAATACGACGTTAGGTGAAAGTGGTCCCCTTGCTCCTAATATCGCCGTTAAAGGGTCCAGTAAAAATATACGTAATTTGAAAAATTTTAAATTTTTTAATTTAAAAAAGTGAATTTTTTGTTTTCTAATTTCGTTGAAAACTAAATATTAAGAAATTTTAATTTTAAGAAGCAATAATAACAACAAGAGTAACAATAACAATGACGATGATAATGATAATAATAATAATAATAAATGGCACTACAGACCAACATCTCACAATATTTTTCCATTAACAAGAAATCCATAAGAACTGCAAAAGAAAGAAGTTTCGGAATATTCCGTCAAACGTCGTGGATAACCCGATGAATATGACACAACCGATGATTGAATTTTTCATCACCCTACCTCAATTCTCTCAGGGAGATTGTTTAAGGCAAATAAACATCAGCAATTATGGACCAATCAGCGCGCTCTGAGACAACGATCTTAGAGCGTTTCCATTGCAGATGAGAATATTTCTCATTCCTGTGGAAGCAGTGGAGATAGGCGACGCACTGAATTTATAAGCTCCAATCTAATTTATTTCCAATCTCGGGAGATGATTCATTTCCACCGCCGCTGTAGCGGAATACAAGGTACTCGATCTCTCAGTGCTAAGGGCAACGAGATAAATAAACAATTGAGAATCGAAGGAAAACAGGCACTCAATATGCAAAACGGAGGCGAATGGGAATAATTTCATTCAGATCACGAAAGGGACGGCAATTCGCGGACAAAATGAAGAAGTCAATGATTGAGTAATGAAGACCTCGTTGAGAAGAGGAAAAGGCAGTCATAAGACTTCTACCTTAAAAAATGCCAAGCCAAGCATCCTACGTATCCTTCAAACCGTCTAGATTTAAACGAAACATATCAAGTGATATTTGGTGGAGCATCTTCATAATTTATTAAAGATTATGATAAAAACTAGACTGAGTTCACAATATAGAAAAATACATACGCGACTAGTCCATATGGCCAGTTTATGGGGTTATTACCTCGAACCCGGTCGCAAATGTCTTTTTCTATATTGTGGACTTAGTCTAGTTTTGTCACGTGATCTTTAATAAAACGTCTAGACTCTTACAATGTTTAGATAATTTCGGCAGTGAGAGAAATTCGCAAATTACTCGCTACTGTTTAGAATAGGATAGAAATTTCTTTACTACGGGCGAGATTGGGAATATGAAATACCTTTAATCTATACATAGAGCCATAGCAATACTTTTATTGCTAAAACAATTCCCAGAGCTGTCTGTCACCTGGAAAGTGGAGGGTCTCGCCCCGGTCTTGCCAGACATTCTTCATGTCCGTTTCTCTTTGGAAACATTCCTAGGCACGCCTTAATGTTTAAAGTTACATTTCAACCTGTTCCTGGTAATCGTGACAAAATTCTTTCTCCATGCACGCAAATTTTGTAAATTTTCGCACGTATTAATGCGACAGTAATTTCATGAATTAACACAAAAATACACTCCTATATTCATTGCTGTGACAGAAAAGAACCAGGAATAATGATGTGGTATAAAGTTATAAATAGAAACGATACATAATTGACCACCTACATTGAAATTTCGCAATTTTGCCCAATAAAAATCACAAATTCCTCCTTGTTAAAACTGAGAGCCATTGTAAGTATGATAAATCGAGAAACCTTGAGACACAGCCACTTTACATAATGGAGACATTTTGAGGCTAAGACGGCAGCATCACGGCGGATCGTCCTTCTAATAAAAACCTCTTCGTTTTCTCCAAAGGCCGGGGCAAAAAACCTTCCCTCGGAGTTACACGTATGTCTGTTTGATCTCATAAACAGTGGAGCAAAAACCTCTCGTGAAGAAGGAGGAGAAGTGCCATCTTCCAGGCACGCGTGTAAAGAGACCCAGTGCACACACGGAAATACTGATTTTCTCACTTCCGTCATCCGAGGTAATGCTAACTATCAATTCAAGTGTGTCTGCATATGCTTTCGAAGGATTCACATCCAACAAATGCATACGTAGGATCACTAATTGACAAGGTGAAAGTAAACGCACATCACTCATATGTAACTCACGAGGTTACCGTAACAACCGCGACTCTACCGAGCTAAATAAATAAACCGTTGCTTAGTTCCGTAATTAATTTTCCTGAGGAACTCTTTAACAATGGTTTCCATAGAATTTTACTTATTTTACAATACCGCCGCAGTTATTCGCAAAGTCAGGTGGCAACGCTAATTTATATACACTACAATGTACAGCTAACAAAACAATGTCACAAAGTTTTACATATACAACTCCAGAAGATTAGTGTTTAACCACCTCCTCCACTGACTACAATAGTTTGCAAACTACGCTAATTTAAAATTTACACAGCTATTATTTACGAAGCAATCTTAAACCACGACAAACACCAGGTTCATTCAACATTTAACTCGAACAATTCATCAGAATACTTACGCGCACAATTGCAGAATATCAGTACTTAAAAAAACATTGCTAACTAAAGGAAATGACTCAAAAAAAAGTGTTGAATAGGTATAATTTATACACGAACTCAAAATTGCCATGAAATTGCATTCACACATGTTATTATTACTTATCTGTCAATTACAAAATGCGATAAATCATAACGATAGCAATAAAAAGATTTTTCATACAAATAATATTTGGTATAAATGAAGTTTCGTCAATCCTGAAAAAATCACGCAAAAAACGTCCAGTTGAATAGAACCAAACGAATACGAGTGGCCGTGATGAAAAATATTGACGACTAATATTTACTTTGGTCACTATGCCCATATGACCGTCTAATGTGGCCATCCATATACCTGATCTGTACAGAATTTACTTCATAACGGCATCACTTGAAATTTCATTGATTTTATATTACACCTATTAAATTAACTTTTACAAAATCAAAGAAGTCCGAGCCCTAAACCACCCCTTTCGCCACGCCTCTGCGAGTATGACTGTAATTTTGAGGAATCTCTATACTTAGGGGCGTAAGGTGCAGTAATGATTCCTGTTCTTTCTGCGTAAAGCTGGGTGTCTCGCTCCAATGACTGGTACCTCCACTTTGATTTCCTCATAAATCAACCGAGAAACCGAACGATCAACCATACGCACCTAAAATATATTTCCGCCTTTTTTCCATTAACTGTCGGTATAATTAGTGCAACTGAATTTCAAGGAAGTCGCCTCAAAACGGACCGCCGAGTTCATCAGCGGAGCGTAACTGATTAAGTTGCGATTTCTTTTCAGGAAAATCAAGAAACATTTCTGAGAAGCGAACCAACTGACACGGTTCCCTTGATAACTCAACTGTATCGAGGAAACAAGAGTCGATTTTCTTTCTGCTTACGGGAATCGACTTCCCATAGCGTTTCTCGGAATCACTAAAGAATCGAGTTGTCCCATAAGTTATGTAAAACATATTGAGTAATTCCAAATTCCGTGAGAGGATCGTATATCGCATGGATCATTAGCTAAGAATGGGCGTGAGCTATCAACCATTAGTGATTCGGTGATTCACGGACCGAGAAGGAATCTGTTTCGATAAATCTCCTATTTCGTAACTGTTTTATGCAAGAATAAATCAATAGAAAAGATTTTTCCCGGAAAATCATTCACAACTGTTTGTTACGGAGCCTACTACGGAGAAAGGGATTCTGAATGTTCCATATCACACCAGTAAATCTGAGATATACAAGTACCACAAAATAACGCCTTTCTCTACAACCTTAAACAAAATAACCAAAAGATTCGCTTCTAAGTTAAAACTTATCCAAAATACTTTATTTCCCACAATCTAGGATTACGACCTCAAAACAACTATCAGCAAATACCGCCGCCCAGAAGCTGTGTTAATGAATTTACCCTAACCTTAATACCCATCCTTAATCCGAGCCAGACGCTCTCCCCTAACTCGTGATCTTCAGTTAAAAGAAAGTGAACTTAAAGTGATTAATAGAAAACCATGGATAAGACCCCGAGTCAGGAGCCATGAACAAAAGTTTTCCGGAAGGAAGTGAATTTATTCGTCGTCGTCAAGTCTGTTTAAATCTTCTATCTTCCAAAGATTCCCATCCTGCCTCCTGAAGCATTTGAGTAACGCTCATTGATTTATCGTGACTTTTTTTACAAATCATATAGCCTTTCGCAGTAATTTTTCTAATTCTTGAATACCACACTTTTCGGCAGGGTCCCATACACTACACGTATACTCAAAGTGAGGCCTAACCAACGCAACGTAACATCGCTCACGGACTATTTTTTCACGCCTACCGACTATTCTACGATACATTTAAGAGAATACATTCATGAGACTATGATATGAAATATTTTTTATAATGTATTCTTAGCAGTCAACTACAAAATAGTGGAGAGGGGCCTTTTTTTAACCAATTTTAAATACCCAAACCTTTGAATACGCGGATATAGCTCTGTGCAAGAAATAGAATCGAATCTTTTACGTAAGAAAAAGCACTTCCTGCACCCGCAACCGACTTAATATAATCGGTGAGAGGAATTTTAATCTCTCAAAGTGTTTCAACACTTGAGCTATGCAAATGAAAAGTGCAATGTACTCCGTTTGGAGAATCTAGACCGGAAGTGGGTCGTGATTCGAATTTGTTGACCGCTGCTTTCATACATTTATTTATTGCGGTGCGCCGTTGCGTAATCTACGGAAATATTAGTCTGCTTCCTTCGTTTTTTATCGAGACTTCCTGCAACGCTCCATATATTCCTCCACGAAGAAACAGCTATGGGTTTCAAGACAAAAATCATTCAAACACACGGAATACGGGTCGCGGTGGTGGTGTGGTTAGTGTGTTAGTGCTCCAACACCAAAGTCCAGGGTTCGAGTCCCGGCTAATCGGATTTTAGGGTTAGGGAATTGTTTTTGTGTTCGTAGTAACTATTAAAATGGATATAATTGGGTCCCCCTGTTTCCATGATAGAAATACTAATAATATAAAAGATGATGGTGGTGATGACGACGATTATAGTGATGACAATAATATTAGATATAATAATAATGATGATATGACGACGATAATAATAATAATAAACATTTGTTCGGAAATAAATAAAAAAGAACTTTGCAATTTCCACACTTTAAATCTATATTTGACGACCGCTTTTTTGGCTTCATCGCCTGATGATGGAGATGGACTTCGCATACATATTTCATATACGGGAGAACATGAATTACAAGATTTATATGAACTCTATGAATTGAATTGACGGAGAACAACTATTACCTGCCTGGCATTTGCCCTAAAAGGGAGGGAAAACCATCTGAAAACTCACAGTAGTCATAAAACCCTGGTAATTACACGAAGAATAATGTTCACATTACAAAAAATACACTATCAGAAACACATAATCATGTTTAAAATAACCTAATTTCCGTTTGTATATTTAGAATACTTTAAACGTACTATGATGTATTAATTGTGAACGATTAAATCAAAAAATCATCAAAGAAGTTTCGAAGAGGTTGTGTATTTCGTTTCCAATGGAGACGCCCTCGGAATTATCTGTCAAGACAGCCTTGCAAGACAAGACTGTGATTGTTGGGAAGGGAATGAGTGACTGTGAACAATCAGTCTCTTCTCGCAAGGGTGTCGTTACGGTGTCTCCATACGAAATGCACTGAACCTCTTCGAAACTTTTTTGATGGCTTTGGGAAGGAGTTTTTCCAATTTGAGGCTTTAATGCCAACAGTGGTCCGATCGCTTGATATGAAATATACATAAAGTGACAACTCGTACAAAGAACTCTCTTTTTCCGTGAACGATTCGCGTTCCTGATAAACAAAAAGATGGGTTTATGCCTTGGATTTTACACTCCCAGTCGCATACCGATGGGCATGAGATGGGTTGGGATGGATGCTGAATTCATTTACTTTTTCAGAATTTTATCTCTTCAGAGAATAGAAGGAAAGGGAAAATGTTAGAGAGTTTCTTTGTCAGATAAACTTAAGTCGTGTTTCCGTCCAGAGGAGCAGCAGCTGCGTGACAGAGATACGCTGTTAGATCTGTTCTATCTACAGATTGGATGCCCGAGATAACTGAAGCGAAAAAATCTCTGCTTTACCAAAGGATTTCTCTTCCGCTCTACTCAAACAGATCATGAGAAGAGATTGTGCTCCTTCTGAGGATATACAGCGCTCAGGCAAAGCTACTTTAAGAATCCTAAAGGATGATCTATAAAGGGAGAAAAGATGCGGTTACCATAGCAGCGCAAGGAGGGAAAAATATAAACAACTGCCAAGTAACTACAATTTTTGAACATTCTACACAGAAAATTGACTACTGAAATTTTGGCTTCAGAAAAATTGGTATAGGATTACGAATTTATTTACTAAAAAATTTCTTATACAATTTACATATCTATGCACACAATATTACTTACACTTTTTTCTTGTTCACCTTCTTTATATTTCTATATCTTTGTTTGTAATGTCCGTGAACTTGTTATTTTGCTGTTTGAAGTGGATTTTTTGTAATTAAATATTAATTACTGTAGGAAATGGGTTAGATGACTTGGCACGATAAGTCGTGCATCTCGGAAAATTCCCAAGGAGAAACGGACATGAAAAAAGTCTGACGGAACCGGGACTCGAACCCGGGTCTCCCAATTGCCGGTCGGTTGCTCTATCCATTGAGCTATCCCGTTAATTACTGTAGTTGTACGGCCCCTATAAATTACAAATAAACCGGAGCAGGAGCTATGAGAGGTTAGCCAACCCTAATACAGGCGCTCAAATTCATTTTACACAATCGTTATTCACAGCTTGTCTTTAATAAAGAAATTGTGACTGTATCTTATAACATTCATTATTACAGTAGGGGAAGCTAAAAAAACGTGGATGGGGTTGGTCTCCAACGATTATTCACTAGATATGACTAATATTAAGCGGTCATCCATGGATTCTCGACATTTAACTAGTCTAAGATTTAATTTAATCAGAGATTTTTCGTCCTACACTGAGTATTGCAAAGAATCTAGGATTATACGTTTTTTTTCCAAGTGAAAATATTTCCCTATACGAGAAATTGAGTTTAAAGTCACTTATAAATGAAATACTAAAGAAACATTACTAAGAACGTACTGATGTCTTATACACACATGTTGCTTCTTGCAATACCCACTGGTTCCTAATATTTGATAAACCTAACATTAGAATGATTGTAAGCTTTTCTTTCCTCTGCAGTACACGGAACTCTCCCAGTACATACGACTACATACATAAGGTATTGTATTATTCAAATACTACAACTTTGTACAGTCGGGTGAGAAGAATGATTTATTTTCATATGCATTTTTTTATATTAAAAATTTTACCTGAAGTAAAATATGCATTTATATTTACATGTATTTGGAATACAGAATGTATCATACGAAATAATAATGTAATATTGATGTATAGAAAATTATGCAGACTGGGTGGAAACATGTATCACTACGAACGATTTTATATTCATTTTGTATCTGACGAGACATCTGTTCACTTTCAGTGTATTATCTGAATATAATTGTGAATTATATACGTCAATAAACTACTATCATTAAAATTAATCTTGGTAAGCGATATTTGGTGGAATTCCATCTTCACAATAACACAAATTGATTATATTTGTACTATTCCACAGCGGTTTTAATGTAGCTCGACCGGGTTTCGACGTATTCACGTCATCATCAGGTGGCTCAGAAACTAAAACTAAAACAGTAGCCTAAATATCCATAGAAAAACCCGGTCGTGCTACATTAAAACCGCTGTGGAATAGTACAAATATAATCAATTTGTTCTACTATTATTATTCGAGTCAATGCGCAAAGACTTTCGATGAATAGAAATCACGAAACCCCACCAAACCTAGCATGAGAAATTTCATTCATAGCAAAAACTCGTGCAATACAATGAGATTAAGGTCCGAGCAGTAAAAAAGCAAGAGTGGGCGAGAGAGGGAACAGGTATTTCAGCCAAAGGCGATAAGAGCGAGAGGACTGGTGGGAAAGAAGTGCGTGGGTGTGGGTCGGCAGATAGCGAAAGCCGTGACCTGGAGAAGAGGAAACCAGTTTTCACGATATCGCCGTTTCCACGCTTTCATTAAAATAGCCAAGTGAGCTATGCCGACTCTCCTGCACCGTGCGAAAAAACGAAAAAGGCCATAATGCGGTGAAATTGATGGCGATTAACAGGACGGGTTCTTGGCAATAAAAAGAGAACGTTTAAGTAAGAGGAGGTTTTCTTCATACGATATCTCCTTCTCATAAAAAGATTTTCCCGAAAGGGGGGATAAAAGGAGTGCTATACTTATCGCCAGATGAAATGTATGATTCACATAAAAGCTTGCGTGTGTCCGAATAACTGAAACATACATTGAGAGACACGGAAAAGTGTTAAGGTGGTAAAGGCATGCAACTAGGAAAATCTTACGGAAAAACGGTCTAAAAAAAAGTCTAACAGAACTGTGACTAGAACCTGGAATCTTTCTCTGTAAGGGCGGATGATTTAACCAATTAAGCCACCTTGCCTATGCCTACAAAGTCTCCCAAACGGTTTGAGAAAATGTTCTGGCTGGATAGCTTAATTGGTTAAGGATTAAGGAAAGGTGTGATAACTTAGCACGGTAAAGCCATGCGGCTGAATCCCAAGGAATAACAAGTGTGAAAAACAGCGAGATGACTGGGATTCGAACTCAGGTCTCCCACTTCCGGGCAGGTATTCTAACCACTGAACTACCAGGCCGCGTCTCTTTCACACTGTACGGAAAGTGGGAGATCTGGGTTCGAGTCCCAGTCATGCCGCTATTTTTCACACTTGTTAATCTTTTGATTGGTTAAAGCATCCGTAGACGAGAAAATTAACCTGACAGGCGATGAAAAGAAAAAATTCGTACATTCCTTAGGGAAGGTCTTCTGAATGGCCTGACGTCGAACCTAGGACGATTTTTAAGTTGGTGGAACCTATCATCTGCATAGCGTCGAAATCGGATTGTGTGTACGTAAAATTTTTCAAATCTGCAATAATACCAAACTATATATTATGTTATTAGAGGTTTACCAACACTCCTTAAGCCCTATGTCGGCAGATGGAACTCGCGTTTGGAGGCAAACGGGAAGTTTGGCATTACCGATTTCTAGGAATTACCCTACGCGCATTTCGGTAACAAAGCTTCTTTTCCCAAGGGTTCCACAATGGGAAAAACCTACCAATTTTTCCCATTATGCGCATTTCGGAAAAAGCTTCTATTCTCAAGGGTTAAACGTGAAAAATCTTTTCTTCCTTTCAATTTCTGATAAACAATTTATTGGAAACAATTGTTTACTCGATCCTAGTGCATTTGCTATTGTGGGTGCTGGGTTGATACACTGAGCATCACCTTTAAATTAATACACATTTTGAAATAACGTTAAGAGAGCATTGTGGGATGGTTGAAGTATGGCAGCCCTTATCTTGACAAGTAATTGTGAGATAAATTCCTCTTGACATGGAAAGGTGTTCTCCAGAATTGCGGTGCATGAAAAACCTTTGATGAATTCGTCCATTTGCGTGTTGGTGGGGGCCCAGGTGCCTCTCTTACGCACGCAGCTGCCGTGCTAGTTTCCGCACGCGTGCAAGAGGTTGTCGACCTTTTCTTATAATCAACTTTTCTTTCCCGACGATAAGTGAAAACCTAAGATATTAATCACAATCTCCCTTACGAAGATTACTAACACGTAACGGGTTTCATTCTGTCTACGCATTTTTCTATACTTGACTAAATACCTTAACAGGCTTAATTTATTCTGTTTTTAATATTATCACTATTTTGACGGAACCGGGACACGAANAGCGCCTAATAATGTATCCGTCCCATATGTAAAAAGCAGCTTTTGGGCGTGTGGCAGGGAATGGTCTTTCCAAATGTCATCCCATTTCCAGAGTCCAAAGATGCGGTGCCAGTCTCATACTGTATATTGTTTCCGTTATTTTCATTTATTATTACACTCTTTGGGCGACATTAAGGCCAAATGACCTCTCTTCCACCTAACCTCAGAAGAAAGTACATGATGATAAAAATACAATAATAAATCAACAACAATAAAACAATTAAAATCTAGAAAAATAAATCAACACTTCAAAACAATCAGGCAAACATAGCCAAAGGTATATAGGTACAAACAGTATATACAAATTAATTAACAGTCAAGTTGATAATTAAAAATTAATATATACAATTAGATATACATACATAGATGCGGCAAAAACTTTGATTATACAACTAAATATAGTTCTGACATATACTTATTGCTAGCGAGGACAATTATATGTTCAACGTTGTAAGATATACGACAGAAATAGATGAAAAATTTATAGTATTTTATGAATTATTGTCACTTCTAAAATAACTTCGTTCCCATCCAAGAATTACACTCTTATGTACATGTGGAAATATTTTAGCAAATGCGTATTCCCTGCAAACTTCCTTTGCATATACATTTCGGATACATTTTTGCACCTTATTATTCAACTTCGCATCTCTTCTTGTAATACGCAAGCCAGTTATTGTGGGGAAGTGAATTGGAAAGCCAAAATTAATGAAAATTACTCATAGAATAAAATAATCTAAACTGAATTATATGGGCCAACATGTTCCAAATTAATCAAAGTAATTTCTATTACACCAACGAATCAAATTTTTTGGCATATGTAATTTAATCAAACGAAAATGCAAGAAGTATTTCCGAGACGTATTTAGTTATCATTTTGCAGCGTGTTCGCATTTTTTGTTTAATATCATGAAAGCGATATAAAAAAGCAAGAAGAAGCGTCTCAATCTATCCCAAGAAAACCGGCCTTAATAAAGTCTCACAGGACTCGAAACTGGAATCTTCCATTTTCCGGGCGGATGCTTTAACCAATTATGCTGTAGAGCCAAACATTCCTCCAACCTGTTTTCTTGGGATTTCTCGCAGGTGCACGCCTTTGCGTGCTATGATATCTATACACTTTTCGTTATGTGAAAACTAGTGTATTTGAGAAATATATTTCAAGATGATAATTTGCAACTCTTGTGTCTTATGGTACGCTATCACACAGCACGAACTCTATCTATATAGTTAACTAAGTATCTAAACCATGGAAAATTTTGACCCCAAGGAAAGCTTTAAGATTTTTCTCACCCCCTGGCGTATATCGCTTATCATGAAATTTCCTGTCATAGGATTCGAATTCGCCTCGGTTATGAAACGATTGCAGCGACATCAGAAACGCCACAGGAACTGACGATATCACAAAGAATGAGCGACACGAAGGTGCGTTTTAATTTTCGCCCGAATTTCAGATTTCGTTCCGTGAGAAGCGGGCGTTAGGAAACCGTCGGACGGCGGCGAAAAGAAGCTTAGAGAAAACAGTGGCCCATTAGTGAGGACCAACAAACCTCATTGCGTGCCGACAGCAAATCTCTTCCCAACACGCGTGCTAGCGCTAAATTCGTGAACTCAGATCCCCCTGTTGATAAGAATCCGATTTACTAATTAACGTAACTAAATTGAATTTTTTTTCTGTGGGGCTCACCGGTTGGTGAGATTTCTAAACTGTCAACGATATAAACGGTGAAAAACTATCGATAAATTAGAAGACAACGAGAGAGTTAATTGAAACAAATTCCTACCGGGGAGTTTTTAATTCTTCCCGGAGAATTATTCCTGACAAACACGCAACTACAGCAATTTTCTTTTATTCCCCTGACCGTTGCCACCTGGTATATACCAAATTGCAACGATAATGTAAATAAATAAACTGCACCTTTGAGGATAAATGATTTGCGGAATCATTACTAAGCTCTAATCCCCTTTCTTAATAAAGATTTGTTTGAAGTAGTAGTATACGGAAATTATTGTCGCAGCTGATAAAATTAGCGTAATTGTAGGAAGGTGGTATGATTAAGATTAATTATTCTAATAATATATCTTCTGACGAAACAAGGGGTTTAGTTCGTGGAATGCTATTAAAAAGATAATAATAATAACAAAATGTCTTTATTGAATGGCGAGAATTATATATTTTTTAGTCCGTTCCTACATCTAACCCTTATGGTTCTCAGATCTTTCAGGAAATTAACGAAATATTATTTACGACGATACCCAAACCTAATTACAGGCTTGAGAAAATATCGGTTAGCTTCATAACGTTAATTTTAGAATAATTTTCGTTTTTTCGCTAATTTTCCATTATTCGCGAGAAATTTTCCCGTGGTTTGCCCTACTTTCCGCAGTATCTGGTTGAAAAAAAATAACCCGACGAAAAACCTATCCTTATGCATAACTCGAGAGATCGATTGGACGAAATTTTCACGCGTGGCGATCGGTCGAACCGAGGAAACGCGCGGGAAGCGATCAGATAATGAACTTGACTGCGTTTCCAGACGACGGAAGCGGTGCGAGGATGAAATCGCGATAAAGCGTGGCGGAAGAAGTATCGGGAGAAGTGGGTCAAAAAGGTGAGCCATAGAGACGAGGGCTTCATCTAATTAGCCTCATTCTCCGCATGATATGGGATGAGTGTCTACGGAGTGAAAATTAAGAGCGATTAAGTTTCCATTTCTCATAAAACCGTTGCTTTAGCCAACACAATCGGAGGGTTTTCGAAAGATCGATTGTGAATTAATCGATTGTTTTCAAGTGCCCGTCATCAGAAGATAATTAAGGACGTCAAGTAGATAGTGGCAGGGCCGAATGAGCTGAAAGTCAACGACCTGATGCAAAATGTCTTCCAGCTACGTCAGTTCCTCTGTAACCAAGACAACCTCAGTAAACAATAATTGAATCAACAGTTGGTAACATTCATTGTCTAATGTTATTTACTTTATTCATAACATCATACGGGATAATGCCTAATGATACAGATTACTAAATTAACAAGATTGATTTTATTGTATAAATTGTGCATTTTAAATTACGCAATAAACAAATCACAACTTTACTTTCTTTATATTACTTTCAAAATAAATTGAAATTAACAATGTTAATTTAAATTTAAATTTAAATTTAATTTAAATTTAATGTTTAAAATAATTTGATAATTACAACTAGGAAAAGAGAAACTTTTATTCAGCTACAAATAACTTAAACTGTTCAATTTTTATTTTATTCTTTGATCAATAACTACCATGACCCCCAAAATCCCACGAAATACCGTACAGATGGGTTAATGCAGAGGCACATCCAGAATTTTCGCATAGGGGAGGGGACTGAACTTATATATATTAACCAATAATCTCCCATAAAAGTTGGTATGCGAAGTAAATGATCCCGATTATTAGAAAGTATTGCTTATGAAGGAATGTAGACAATAGACAAAGAAATGTTCTAAGCCAAATTAATTGATAAGGCACCGGAGAATTTTGTTCTGAACAAGTACTATGAGAAACTTTGGGGTGGGCTTAAGCCCGTCAGCCTAATTGCAGCTAAATTAACTGCTGCTGAAGTATATACGAGATGAAACTTGTTTAAATACGGATTTTGATGATGATGGTTGCCAAGAAGGATGGTTGCTAAGTAGCATGGCTGCTAAGTGACAAAGAGATAAAATTTGTTCGCACATTTCATTTCAATACAAATGGTCTTCTTGCCTAGGATAGATGGGAAAATACCCAAAAATACGAAACGGAAAGCCAATTATAAAACTGGCAACTGCGCCCTCGGCAAAAAGCGGCAGAACGAAATTAACGAGGTTCCACAGGGATCAGAATTCGGTCCCGAAAGCTTCGGAGGAAATAATCGCTATAGAATTGGAAAGGGATTAAACGGGACAAATACGGCGGCAATTAAAGCGTCTACTTTTTTGGGAGAGGCGTCGCATTAGCCGCCATGCGATTCCGATCGCTCTTCATTTGTTTTGAAAAGCGAAACGGCCCACTTTCCGCTGTCGATTTGATCGATCACCGCCCGAAAACGGAATCTTCTCAAGAGAGAAAGTAACATTTGGGGATGAAAAAAACAGAAGATCGGGATGCGAAAAACGATCAAACAAAAGATTCCCTTTCTGGGCGCTTAACCTCAATCGTGGATGAGCGAAGCGGCTTTTACAACATCGGCCGAAGGATGGGAAAACAGAATAAGCGTCCCATTCCAGATTCCGCTTTCCACTCAAGTGCAACGCCTCCTTTCTTGTGTGACATTTGGGGAAATTTCTCCATGGAAACAAGGAGCGTTGTCAAGTGACAAAACGTCCATTTACTGTATGTACTATTCAGTGACTATCTCAGTAATTGACAGACGATGCGTGTTAATTGTTGCAACCGTTGGTTCCAGAGAAATTTGGCGGAATTCTTCCATGGCAACATAACTCGCAGTCAAGCAACCAAATATTTATTATTATTACATTGTTATCATATAAAACGATGAATGCGAGAAAATATATAACGATAGTAATGCGACAAAACGAAAAACAGTATAAAAGAAGAATAATCAATAGAATTTCGCTATTATTCTAAATAAGGCAATGTGAATTTACAGCAGTAGAAAATATCTCTCCTCCGGATCAGAGTCATTATTTAGGGATATTCTAAGCATAAAGGCAATAATGATGGCAACAAATATTACGACAACCCCAATGAAACTGGAACAACGATTACCGTAACCATTAGCAATAAACAACACAAACTGAATCAACGATCGCGGTGCAAATTGTTTGTTTTCTCTGAGAAAAAACCAGGATTCTTCCAATGAAACTCACATTATATCTAAGAATATAACACATTTTACTAAAAATAAGTTTAACTTTTTACATGGTGGTTTTCCAAACAGGAGCAAGGAAGATAATTTTTAATTTTTCAGATTAATTTTTCAGAAGCATAAAACGATAGTGAATGAAGAATGACCTTAATCACAATGAAAAAAGAAAATCTTTCCTAAATAAATTCATAATAATAACAACAACAACAACTTCTCCCTTGGAAACAGGAAGGTAATCCCAATTATATAAATTTCAGTAATTAGTATTGTATACGAACACAAAAAAACCAAACCCTTTACGAAAAATCCGATTACCCGGGACTTGAACTCGGGAGCTAAGGGTTGAACGCTAGCACGCTAACCACTCCGCTAATGCGACCGATAAACAAACTACCAAACAAACAAAAAAATAATAATAAATGAATAAATAAATAAAAATTATACTGATAGCGACAATTTTCTAGCCGGAAAACTATGCTAGATTTTGGCACCGTATACAACTGACTCCAATTGAACTGGAATCAGAAAAAAAACGTTATCAAATTTACGTGAGTTCCGAAACACACAGCACCGCTCGCCAAAACAATAAAGTTCCGAAAAAGGAAAAAAAAGCGTATCGCAACGCAGCTGCGAAATAAACAAAACATTCGCCGTATCGCCAAGGGAAAGTTCGGACGTGATTAAGATAAAAGAAGCGAGGGAACAAAAGAAGAACGGAGCATAAAGATTCAAAACCCAATCTCCGACGAATTTCCTTCCCTCACTTCCGCACCCCCTTAGCGACCCCGCTCTTGCCGCAAGCCCTACTACAGTCACCTCGAATCACGTTCACGCACTGCGCTAATGAAAGCGCCGCCATCACGAGCACGGCTCACTCATCGCACGTTATTGTTGAGGAGGCAACGCCGTCGAAACGAGGCAACAAGAATCGACCCGACAATGGAGCCAGGCATCGATTGTCGTGGTTGTTACACCTTATGATACTGACGTCAAGATGTGTTGTGGTCTGATCGGTTCTTCCGAGCTAAATAAGACTTAAGCGAATAGAAAATACTAGACGAATTTCATTATATTAACTTACATATCTAAATATTAACTAAATACCAAGAAACCTTATTGCCAGAAGGTTTTCGTAGGTTTTTCAAGTTTCTCGATAAGCGTTTTTCTGCAGTATTTTTATATATTTTTTCCTTGGGTTAGACTTAGGTTCCTTAGACTTAGGTTTTTATTATAACCTGCATGGTATTTCTTTTCTTTTGTTTATTTTTCTCTTTTGTATTTCCCAAAATGTATCTCTTTCTAATAAACGTTCAACGCCAAATGATTAGATGTAAGAAAGGGTCTAGGAAGTCTGAATCTCGCCCTTCAAAGGGATGATTTATTATTTTATTATTACTATGAATTCTTTAACATATTAGATGCAGGTAGAATTAATTAACACTTATTTAAGAATTTAATCGATTAAAAATTTTTGAGAATCAAAGTTTACTGAGAAATTGGACGGTACTGTGTGATAATTTCATAGACAAAAGTTTTAGTGGCAATTGGATTCGGTTATAAATACATCGGAAAGCTCTAGCTTTTACGAATTTCATTTATACATTCGCATACGCACCCAAAGTTTCTATACACTCTCACCACCAATTCCAGCATCAAAATCTTTAGAATTATCAACAGCTTGTTTAGGTTTCTCGTACCCTTCGAATATCATAGTCTCCGCGCCTATGTTTATGACAATTTCATGTTTTATAATCAATTTCATCTGTTTATGGCACAACGTATAAATTCTGTGTAGTCATACGCGCAACTCATCTCATGATAAGCTCATTAAATCGGTTTAGCTCGCATGCGACCGCCGCCCTCCTGACCACGCCGCCCTGGGCAATTTCTCCGATTGCAAGGGGTTGGTACGCACTTGATGATGCTTTCAGTGCACTTGGTCTTGTGTAGAGAGCGAAACATGAATGCAGAAAAGTATACCATACTGATCGTGTTTAATCATTTTGAATATCGAATTCCATGAGATTAGTCCTGAAAATATTCTAAATCAAAGTTCATAGAGCAGGTCTTTGAAAATCATTGAATAATTGAGAGTATTATGTTATAAACATTTCAATAGGTTTCAATTTCAAAATTGCAGTAATTGAATCAAAAACTGGCTAATAGCATACGTAAATATAAATTACGTGGAAATTGGTTTATGCTTCAAACAAATAGCTGCCTATGGGTTGGTGCAGGATGTATCTATCGTTCGAGACATTGAGAGAATGAAAATGCCTACCTCATAGGGACCGGTTTAATCATGCACGCTACATCTTAAAAGAAATGGTAAAAGATTCCCTGGAAAATTAACTGGATAGAAAACGAGGAGATTTACACGGTTATGTAGTAAAGTAATTGATCTTTTCGATTTTGAGGAACTAGATTGTGATATATTTCTTGAAGAATTTAACCCTCTTTTGAGGGGGGGTGTTAACCATCGGAACCCCCCCCCCCTTTCTTGATGCGCCACTGGGTTGGTGGTATGTTATTGGATGAAGCAGAGCTCTGGAGCGGAATGCATCTATGTTTGCTAATCTATCCTCGTCAGCTAAGTGCCTTCACCCAGGAGGTCGCTGGTTCGCGTCGACGTTAAGGCTCTATCAGCAAACAAAGAGTGAGCTTCTCTAATGGTTAAGTCCACAAACACTATACGCTCTTCACCTTTAGAAGTGCTCCAACGCACATACACTTTCAAGAGAAACCTTCCACTCTCTACGGTAAGGGTACCATTAACATTAGAACCTGATCTTCCGAAGCATAAAATGGAAAGTTCAGTCTGATAGGTACCACTCAAATGTTATTATAACGCATCGGTTGCCGGGGTATTTTCGAAGTAGAATCTCATTTTCTGGAGGGCATCCAATTATCAATTCGAATCATAATTCGCAAATAATGAGGTCCAGATCAGAGAAGAGAGAGATTAATTTATCGAGGGAAGTTAATGCAAGTTGAATGGAAGGACGAATTTGCCTCTTTCTTTTCAAAGAGACGTCGGAGGATAAATTATTTTGCAATTGCATTTACATACATTCGATTTTCACCTCCCATTAATTTTAAAGGGGACACTTTCTATAAAAACGCTTAGTGACGGGGCAAATACAATGTAAGGTAACCTATATATATATATATATGCATTCTGATTTTGAATATCACCAAACACTCCAATGCGCTATCGATCAAGAGCTGATAGCTAACAATACAACTTGTAAACCCCTTTGAACCTAATATTAAACTCGGTTATATGAGTGTGTGGATATTATGGACAGCAACAATGACAATAACAATGATAAGAGTTTCTATTTGGGCGATAATTAGAATTAGTGTATAATAATAACAATAATATCAATAATGACAACAATAATGATAATATCATCATCATTATTGTAAATCTTTCTTCTTTTGGGCGGGATGGAGACTAAATGTCCCCTCTTCCTTCTAACACAAGAGTTTAATGAGTTATTTCGGAGCAATTATTAATATTTGTATGAGCTATTTTTTATAAATCCAAGCAATCGTATTGAAGCATTTGAGAGGAAAGAGATCGTGATAAAAAGTGAAAGATGAGAACTACTTTAGAGGTAATACATAGAAATTGCAGAGGAAATTATTTTAATAGTAAATAAATATAAATTTTCAAGTTCAAATATACAAGTTATATATATGTTCATGAAACCTAATATCAATAAAAGGATCCGGACTAAGAAAATAACTCACAGAATAGGTGAAGCTACAAAAATAAAATAAATTCAAAATTTTGGTTGGATTGCATTCAAAAAGAGAAAATGAAGAAAATAAAGGATTAAATTATCATGTCATATTGGGAAGAAATCTTAAAACCAGTGCTAAATTCGTATAAAGAATTAATACAACCTGACACCGATTTATGCAATAGAGTAAACACGCTTAAACTTACGTTCATCATTTTTTTTTCTCTCGATAATTTCAACGAATTAAAAAATGAATACATTTCCAAGCAACCATCACTAGGGCTCCCAACTGATAATAAAAAAATACAGAATTCGGACAAATTTCGAAGCGGAGCGTAATAAGAAATGCTTTAAATTAATCTTGAAGAAAAAACACGCGCTATACAACTCAGACTTCTGAGTAAATACTTAAATAGGCCAAACACCTAAAGCAACAGAATCTCGAGGACAACGGAATGTTCTTTACGGATTTACAGAGGAAATTTTCGTATGAAGACGACTCAATTTTAACAAAATATTGATGCAATGCTCACAGATTACAATTTCCAAGGACATTTTTGGCATTAATTTGCTACTCACAATGGTAGGAATAGCTGAAAACAACAGCCCAGATCGGCAAAAGAATGGCGAACTCACCTGCAAAGAGAAGTAAAATCAATGATTATTTGCCAAGAAATAGATCGAGAAATCGATTTGGTAAAATAATCGAAGGAAAAAAGATCATAGCAATTTCTTATTAATTGATAACATAGTCTGACAGCGAGACGTAAGCTGAAAATTAAAAGAACAACGCCTTAATTTCGGCGAATTGAAACTGTAAAGTCTATTTCTATAGAACCAACATCAAGGATGGCGAACCTTATGCGGCAAGAGTGTCATATTTGACAAATATAAAGGACTTGCGTGCCAATATGGTGCTAAAAAATAGAGTGAGATACTGATGTTATCTATTTTATTATGTCAGTGATGGGATATGTAATAATCGACACAAATTATTATCACTAATGGTCAGAATCCACATTCATTTATTCTGGGGCTTAATTTATAAGTGGATAATATATAACAAGGCTATTGTCAGAAGAGTTCCGCGTGCAAGTAAAATTCTCTTTCGTGCCACTCTGGGCACGCGTGCCATAGGTTGACCACCCCCGCCCTAGTTGCTAACATATTCCATTAAGTGCTAGAAACGGCTTGATGTAAGAGGAATAAAAATTTACGAATTCACCTAAAATTCATAAAAAAAAATTCTTTAATACTTCAATGTAACAGAGGGAAAGATCAATGAGATTGTGTATGCTAATTTTTTCAAATTTATATGGAGACAAGTTGATAAATAAAAACTAATACATACAACTAGATATAGCTAAATATAAAAACACTGTTTTGGGTAAAAAGTCTAGAAATAATACAATTCAGACTAATAGCAAACACGGTAAAACGTGCGTCTTCAATGAAAGCGGCCCCGGGTTCGGTTTCCGGTGGTACCCACGTACTGATGGAAGCTGTCATTTCATTAATGAAGTGCGAAGATTGTAATTCATGGATAGTAACGCAAAAATTTTAGATTAATTCAATCCTTTCGCTGACATTTTCTCCACACGAAACTTTCCAACCAACTTTCAAGGCGACTAAATTTCCTGCGAAGCAATAATTGGCTTTCCATAGCAACCACCCCTCAAAGAGACGACGGCGAACGTTTCTTCGCCGAGAAAATACAGAAAAATGAAGCGAAACATCTGAAGAACGTAATCCTATCACTCCGCTTTGAACTCCTCTTACCATTCCGGAGATAATTTAAAAAATCTCGAGAGAGAGAGAGGCATGCAAAACTAAATAACGCCCATCTTGTTTATCCCTCGGTTCCCACGGAAACAAGTCGGAAATCGAGTCGAGGGAAATTTTCTCAAGTGAAGCGCAGCGGGCGAAATTAAATTCCAATTTTCGTCGTTCCCTTTTCCCTCTGACGTCACCCATTTCATCTCCTCGGTGATTGACTTTCCGCCTTTCACCCCAACAACCGAATCCAAGACGCGCGCGGGGGAAAAAAATGAATAACTCTCCGCGTTCCGTCCGACCTCTTCCAACCCTTCTCTCAACCCTCTTCGGCATCCCTCTTGAAGCCCTCCACTCGTCGAAAATCCCCCCAAGGCAAGGGGTATGAACAGGGGAGGGCTGACCCTACTCCGCGTCCACGAATTTCTGCACACCTTGTAGAGTTCACTTCCTCTCCATTCACTCAAAAAACGCCTTCAAAAAAAAAAGAAAAACTACTTCCTACTTTGTTAGAACGCAAATGCGCGGGCGACGACAATGACTCCTTTGTTGACAGCGCGCGCTTTGTCGAGTGTCAACAATGGAATCGCTTACGGAACCAATTGTTATAATGAACGATTGGAAATAAGCAACCCTAAGAACGCGATTATTCTTACGGAATCTGAATCTACGTATGTAAACCCATTTTGCCTCCTTCAGACTTTCGACAAGGAATGTATGCACCAATGAATTTCATATTCAGTTGCTACGGCGGGAAAATGAATGTTTGAATATATTAGTCCAAGCAATTGTACCACCAGTTTTTCCTCTTATATCGAGGGAACGTTGTCTGCATGATCAAACTGGGTGTGGACATATGACTTCGGACCAGCCACGGTAGAGTTGAACAAAGAGATTTTATCAAGATAAGCCGGTTTCATTTGAGTTTTAAGCTTCAAAAAGCCTCATTTTGCAAGCAAACCAACCGTTAGGACATTCCAACCAGCGGAGGTTTTCCATATTCGCGCTTTGCAAAGTATTGTTCTTAACACGTATTTCGGGAACTACGTTGCCATCTTCAAGATGCAAACCACAGCTTTCTGGAGCTTTTCTTAAAACTCGAATGTGTTAACACAGGAGTGTTTCTTTTCTTTACACATTACAAGCAATTAGTTCTTGAAATATCTTTAGAGGGACCCTGTAGTGTGGCTAAAGAGTCGCTATAAGACAAATTAAGGTAAAAAATTCAGTGGATTAAATTCACTTTCACTGTATCATATCAGTGTGTTACCTGTTACCGTTAACCTGGTCGTGGCAGTTTCAAGGAACAATTCTGGTGTATCCTATTGTTCGCACAGTTTGCATTCTAGGTAACGGCGCAATGAATTAACCAGCGCAAAGCCTTTGTAAAGGTACAAAGTATATATGAACAATTTGATGGAAAGAGGCGTAACGAATCCTCCACACTATAAGAAATCCAGTTTAATTTCTTTAAATTTTCCCTCCAAATTTCTGAGATAAAATTCGTATGGTTAATGTGAGAGACAGAATACGGGATGCCAAATTTCGAAATTAATAATCTCTCATCTAAACACTAAAAATCCAAACTAAAAAGCGATAGCGAAACATTTCTGCGATTTGAATCTACGGAGGCGGCCGTGATATTCTGGAAATTCATGATATTACATAGATATGTACTTTTTCCACAGATATACATACAGTCTAATATAGCAATATATTGCTGTGGAAAAAGTATGTACGTATCTGTGAAATATTGCCGTGGAAAAAGTACATATCTGTGTAATATTTCTGCGACTGCTATGCATTTATAGCATTCACCGCGAGCAAAGAGCGAACTTCATGGTCAATTGCGGACAATTGGGGCGCTAAAATTACAATCATTTTGCAATAAGTACAAAAGGAAAGTGCTAAATCTCCCCACCCTTTGACATGATTCTAAATCCCCTCTTTATAAACGACTAAAGGCCAGTCTCTCATTCTCTTTAAATGGTGAACGGCAGAGTTTGAGTGTTTTGCTCGAATGGCAGAGAGATATTCATCGGGAATGAGAAGACCGCGAGTAAAAGGAGAGTTAAACACAGTGATCTGAGATGCGGGTGTGGCACTCTCCCTCTCCGTATGAGGAAATAACCCGAGGCTACTCACCTCCGCGGACCTCATCGTTCATACCGCGAGACTGGACATTAATCACCATATAATTCACATTGATTGTTCTGACGTAATAATGCAGGTGGAGTGTTTGGGCTGTCACAATTACCGCGATTGTTAAAACGGTTGAGTTAAACAACAATGACATCGAAGGCCGAGTAACGAAGGATTCCGAATGAGATATCCTGATTGTCGAAATTGTTATAGCGGTGAATGTATCGAGAATTACTCTGCAATTGTCCTTAAAATGTAAATGTAGCGGTGGTTGCATTTTTTACGTCCAAATTGTTAAGGGAACTCCGTAAGCCGTATGTCGGCAAATGGAACTCATTTCCCACGGCGGAACCCTTGAGAATGGAGACTTTGTTTCCGAAATGCGCATAGGGTGATTCCTAGAAATCGGAAATCCGGAACTTCCAGAGAAGTAATAGAAAGCTCATAGTTTTGGCTCAGAATAGTTAAAAAAAGAAAGAAATGACAAATGGAACAGGGCTGTTAATGAATCAATAAAAGGTTAAAAAACAATCCATAAGCAGTAAATCGGCAGACGGAATTCGTGTTAAGTTACGGATTTACGACTTCAAGGAATTGATGCGCATTTCGGAAATAAAGTCTCTATTCTCAAGGGTTCCACAATGAGAATGATTCTTCTCTTTCAGTTCAAATTGTTGCCGCGGAAGAGAAATATAATATGAAAGTCGATGAATATTGAGAAAATAAATATAAACTGCCGTTTCTCTATTTTTTGAGTAAATGTACATGATATGTTTATAGAATAAACTACATTACTTATGTCGCTATATAATATAAAACAGTCTATCGATGATTCATTGTAATTTACAGAAATACCTACTATCAATTGCAATTTAAAACATGTTTTTTTATTGCTGCTCTAGTGAAGCAACTAACATTTCTATGTCACATATATATTTGAGAATTGTATAAAAAAGTTCTAACTTCTACTCTCATAATTCCTAGTGGGGGCCTCAATCTGATCTTGTCACCTAGGGCCTCTGGTAGCTTAAATCCGCCCCTGATCAGGACCTACACCAAGGGTAACTGGGAAGCGTACGAAATTCTGTCTACAGTGGCTCCACTTTAATGGGAAACAGTTAAAGAGGTGTAAATGTCGCCACTGCGGTTGGAACCGGAGCTGGAATCCTTTGGTTGCCATTCAACGTCACTCAGATGCTTCTAAAAGCCACTCGAGGCAAATCCACTCGTTCTTGGATCGCTGAACACCTTTGGGCGAAGACATTCGATGCTAAAGGAAGGGTTTGTCCACTGCCGGAAGTGGCGGAAAGGTGAGGTTGGGGCGATGGCTGTAGATGAGGCTATATGCTCCATATATGGCGGAGTGCAACAATACTTGGTCTGATGCGATTTGCAGATGGTCATTCCCTTATTTGCAGACTGAGGAGTGAATACCAACTTTAGGGTTGGCCGCAAGTAACGGCCTTACATTTTTCATGCGTGAATTCAGTAGACCAAGACCAAGTAAACTGAACGAGGTAGAAATATTTAGCTACTGAGATGAATTTAAACAAAATTAGCATTGATTAAAAATATTCAGTCGATCATTCAATCTTGTTGTTGTTATCACTTAAATTAAGGTCTTTAACCCAGATTGATGGCGCAAAAATGTAATATAATTTCATTTTTATCATATTGTTGGATAATTAAATTAATTATTATTACTCGCGATTGTTACTTAGGCTACTATGTGACATAGCAAGTAACTATGAGGCAATAGTAACTAATGTTTATTCTTGAGAACGATGGACCACGTAAAGTACCTATATAGATTTATATCCCGCGAACCGCCAGTGGTGTATGGCAGGGAGTGTATTAAAACCTTACCTAGCGAAAATAACGACCAGAAGTAACTATTTTTTTAGTGAGTACTTCCTAGTAAAACTCGATGTCGATATCTCTCGGAGATAGCGCTCGTTTTTGCCGGAATTACGTCTTTTACTTCGCCTAAAAATTCTGAATCGATGAATTTTTCGCAAAGCTTTCGACGGCAAACAGATCATCTCTGCTGGAGTGTATTCCATTTAAACGGGATTAACATTAATTAAAAATACAGACGGTCATTCCATATTGTGGTTTTTTATGATTTCGAATAAGGTCTTGAACTTATCTCTATCATTAATGAAGAAACAATCAATTATAATTTATATACAATGTTTTCGGACAACTAAATTTATTATTATTATTCATTGTTACTTGGGTTACCGTGGGACCTAAACAAGTATCCATGAGGCAGTAGTAACTAATATTTTTTCTTGAGAAGGGTGGAACAACATGAAGTAACAATTTAGTTGTGATTGTCCCTTAGATACCTATAAATAGAAGATAAATTGTTGATTTCAACATTCCTTGTCAATGCCCATAACTGACTGGGTCCCACGCTATTGTTTGGCACCATATTGGTACGCGAGTCTTTTAGATAATCACATATGGCACTATTCCGAAAAAAGATTCCTCATTCAAGGCATAATCAGTTTTAAGGGAATTTTGTGTAATAACAACGAATAGAGCGAAAATTACCATCGTCTCGGGATACAGCCCATACACGGAATGGGTCCGGTTGTTCAGATTGGTATCCAACTGTTTCGTCAGAACCTTTTTTCAGACGGTTCGAACATCGCCGTGAAGAAAGACGCTCCATAGTTTGCTGTTTCCTTCAACTAATTCATTTTCCATCTTTGGATGCAAGACTCGTGGGCGCTTAGCTTATGGAGCTGAGTCCCTATTGCGGAGGATGTTTAAGTTACAAATTTTCTAGTTTTCATCATTTAAATCACGAAAGTAAATTTATCAATCGAAAGAGCTACGGAATATGTTCAAAGTACAACAGAAAGGCCTTCCAGGAAAGAATTGAAAAACAGACTTAAAGATCCAGATGCCCAGGGCCGCACCAACGGCTCGCCCTTGTCATGGGCCGGACCTGATTATAACTACGTACCAATAACGATAAATGACTCTAAGTAATATGCGTGTGAAGTCTAAGCGAAATTTCAAATGCCGTTTTAAAAGCATTCCTATAATATTAGAGTTTTCCAATTTGAGCCAATACTTCTGCGATAGTAGTTTAAGGGGGTTTGCTACCTTGAACGGTGCGAAGAATGGTACTTAAAAAAAATTATTTCAGTGAATCTATTTAAACAAAAAGTTTAAAACTTTACACCCTTTAAATTTGTTACGTAAATAATCAATATCTTTAACTTGGTCTAAATGTACCGATAACATTTAAGAATATAGTCCAGGAAATAAAAGAATTTGATACGAAACATCAGAAATCAATTAGAGGTTTAAAAACACTCCGTAAGCAGTATTTCTTAATTATTTTCTTAAACATTAAATCTATCGCGCATCGGGGGGGATTTTTTAAATTCGCAAAGACGCACAAATGGTAAAATTTTAAATCAAAAATTTCATCTTTATCCTAAATGTTTTGTTGTTATTTATTAATTATAATAGAACGAAGCCTTAAATCGAAATTCCTCCCGAAAAGCGATATAGAATCACGTAAGGTATCTTTTGGTAAAATTTCATGCAAATCGGTTTATACTAGATTAATGTAATATACAGAAATCGTCGTTTAAGAAAAAACATTCACTCAACAAGATATATTCTTTTATATTTCAAGGTTTTGCCTCTTATTATTCATATATCACGTCACCTATTTCGATAGCAATCAGCGTTTTCGCGCACAATACATTTCCCTTCTGAAAGATACCGACCCTCACGGCGTCAAAGCCGGAAGAACACATAAAAATAACGTCCTTCGAACTTAACAAGAGTCTTAAATGGAGTCGAGAATATGAAATGCTTTATATGATCGATTCTTTCAGATTCGTAATCCTTGTTAAATGTTTCCGATTCCACAAGGCCGGGGAAAGGTATACCAACCAACAGGGACGCAGCTAAAAGCTCTTTGACAACTTCCGGCGAAGCTCTGCGCGAATTTTGGATCCGAAGGTTGGTTCAGTTGACCATCGCGGTCCAAAAAAGGCAGGGAGGTGTCATCGCTGATTGGTACCAGCGGCCAAGCAGTCATATTTCTCTCTCTCCAGAGAAACAAATGACTCGTGCGAAGGCGGAAATATTTAACGATCGTAGATTCCCACAGAAACTTCCTCCCTCTGGTGTCGAAATGGGAAAAATCCGGCAGGAATGAAACGAAATTTTCGTAAATGCTTGCGACCGATTTCCTCGTGGATTCCCGCGAATACTTCCGCCTTTTGACGTTCAAAGCGCCGTCGCTAGGATACGCGCGATAAACTGTCGAATATTTGGCGCCAACTTTTTAGCGCCAGAGTGGTTTACCTTCGCGTGATATGAAATGTAATTGAAGGGGAGCCACCGAAGTAAGGAGTAATTACACGGATGGCAGACGATGACACTAAATAAATTATTACTTTCTCCTCCTCTTCCACGGTGAATATCTTCCCTTTCACTTTCTTCGTGAAAGATACTTTCATTATCACTAAGGTAAGATACCTTTCGAAATTCACCTCTGGAATATAGTTGGCAGCATAATTAAAGCCATTGTTGACTTATAGACACATTTCAATAATTGATGACCTTGGCAATTATTCGCAATAACGTTGTCATGGAGACAACCATTACCGTTTAAGGTAATTAGGTAACACATTGTGGTTAACATTTTTTAATTTCTTTCTATCTATCTAGAGTACGCAGTAATATTGTTTTGGAGACAATCATTGTTGTTAAAAGTGCTAATGTAACTAATGCCAATGCAAAGTGGTAATGTAATGTGATCAATGTAAAGTAATATGCCTTTACTGTATTTTCAAAGTTTTCCATAAGAAAAGAATCGTATTTATAAATGAATTTTAGCAGAAACATTTAAAATATGAGAACGTAAAAATTTGATTCGATGCAATTACAATTGTCTCATTTTTGCGATGACAACTTTCAAGCACACGCAATAATTCTGACAACCATAGTTGTTAAAGGTAACAATGTAACGCATTGTTGTTAAAGTAAAGTATGTAAAGTAACAGGTCGTTACTGCATTTTAAAATTGTTTCACGAGGAAAGAATTATAGTTATAAATATTGTATCTTGAAGCAAAAAAGTTTAAGATGCGATCCGTAAAATTTCGATAAAACAAGTAACAGACGTGCGGAGGAGTAGAAAAAAACTAATTTTATGAGATTATCCATAAAAATCTCCCGATTTACGGCACCTTCAAAACACCCCTGACACTCAACGCCACGGAACACTTTTTAAGACTAGGAAACCACGAAGAGAGAGTACACCCTCGGTTTAATACAGCCTTTTCCATACATTTCCGGGTCATCGCCTCCAACAGCAATCTATAAAATTTTTCATTCTGGACGACCAAATCAGGAACGCAATAAAATTAAAATATAAAGCTGCTGAAATCCTGCGTCAACTCACTAGAAAGCGATTCGTTGCTGTGTTATTACTATCTAGTGCCTTGCGTTATTTTTGATTATATATTATATTGCATGTAATATTATATATTATCTTCCTATTTTAATTAAATAAATTGCTATTAGTTTGATACATATTTCTAATGATTATTGTTTTGATTATTATTTTTATTATTAGTATTATTATTGTTGTTGTTGTTTGTAAATGAAAGAGATTCTGCAATAAGATAACATACCGTTGCATTTAGTCCCTACCCAGATGTCCTCCCGGTATCCCCTGGTAGCGACTACCTTGGAAACCACATTTTTAGTACATAAATTTGTGATCCTGAATAGAATTTTTACTGAGATACAAGCATTCGGGTTCACGTAAAGAAAGCCATTAAACTCATCGGCTACATCGTTTAACATCTTTTATGCTCGTCTTATTTATGTTGCGAAAGGTTATTTGAGTACAAGCAACGAGGACATATTTTGGGTGAAATGCAAATCAGCTTTCGCGCTAACTTTTTTTTGTGCTCACTTTCGAGTCACGGAATTGCGGTACTAAAAATCTTCAGTATCGCCTTTAGGCACTCGAATTAAAACCTTTTCACCGGGTACTCTTCGTCGTTGAAATCACCTTGGAAACGGTAGTTTTCCTCATAGAGATTGAATGACGTTTGCACAGAAATCATTTCGTGATCTCAAATGAAGGCTCATCTATTGTTACCTGCTTTAGAATGACGAATGGCAGCTCCCCCTTTGGACAAAGGATGTCCTCCTGTCACAACTCACCCTTCATCTCATTTGTAAGGAGCTTTATGACCTTAGCTGACCGCTTCCTTCAAAATCAAGCTACTGCCGCTTGAATCACCCCCATCTAATGCGTTTCTCCAGTTTCTTAACCTTCCGCTCGTCTTTGAGAAGGCGATTGTAGCAGTTGCTAGGAAACCACTGCAGCTTTGAATATTTTAACAATGAGTCACACGCTTTATTCGACTAAACCGAGGGGTAGGAAATTGAAATGTCATTGGACGAACGGGTTTGTTACAATTTCTTCTTGATTTATAGCATTAAAATTTTCCTTAGGTTTTATAGTTCCAATACGCAGAAGACCTTAAAATATAAAGACTTTGAAAAAAAGAAAACCGTACAATTATGGCTATAAATTTCAATCTAATCCTAATCTCAAATATAATATCTCAAATACAAGGACATTCATTCTATTAACTTTCATTTTCACCATTGCCAACAGGAAATTCAACTGAAGTTAATATATACACGAACCTTTATAGTTACCTGTCTTCCATTAATATTAATCGCCTACGCAGTGATCTTGGGAAATCGATGTATCTAATTTATATACATTGCGGTAATGTTACTATTAGTACACTCTGAATAACTGCACAGATTTTGTTATCGATAGCAAATTAAGCTCTGAAAACTCCCTTTCCATAATATTTTAATACGATGGTAGTCATAGTTTTATCTTAGATTATTTCTGTTTCAGTCTGTAAACTGGATTTTCACTTCCGTCATCCAGAAAATCGTATCATATCACAAGCAAATCTCAATTTAGTAGGAGTCTATTTTCGCTGCATTTATCACGGAAAAATGTCTGAGTATACAGAAGTGACCTTGCAATTGTTATTTCCCGTGGCGTTTACTGAATAACGGCAGGGAATCCTCCAAAATCTAATGTCGATATTTCTTTCATAGAATGGTCCATGAATTTTACAATTAAAATCTTAGATTAAACGGTGCGAAATTAATCAACCGTATGGTAATTAATTAATCAACCGCTAACCAACCGTAAAGGTCACTGCATTACTAACAAAACACTTTTTATTTCAAGTAATTAGGACAAATAGTACCGGAGATATTCTCACTTTAAGAAGAAGAGAACGGGAAACTTAAATTTCTCCAATTTAATTCCGGAAATTATATCCCATTTTTTTTGGGATTTAAATCCGGCGTTTAAAGGTTAAACACAGCAACCTGCTGAGTTAAACAAACGCAATAAAGGCGGTGAAAAGGACGTAGAATTATGCGCAGCATGAAATCTAATTCAAAATTTAAATGCACGGAAAGAGTATGTGAAAGCATTATGGTGATGCTCACATGAATGATGCTTATATGAATATGAAATTTCCTCAAACCAATTTATCTCTCTAAAAGTTATTTAAATTTCGGTTTACCAAATGGTGCAATAGAAATGTAAAACGTGATTTCGCCAGAGAGTACGTAGTGTGTAAAACAGTATTAATTGACTCTGTCCTTCTATAGTTGAGCTGAAAATTTTTGAGAACTGTGTCACATACTCTATTAATTTATCGAAAAAATACGATAGAGACAAATACAAACAGAGAAAACTAAACATAACGTTACCACTATACGACGAAAACTTGTCCATTACGGAAAAATGTCTCGGTTCTGACCTGCCGTATTGGAATTTGAATGTACGTGATTCAAACTTAACGGGAACTTAGTAAACTAGCGGAAACCTAGCACAAGGCAAATAAGCTAAACAAGGAATTGTTTTGATTTTGTCTTCGAGGACAAAGTAGTCTATAGTATGTTTACAGCAGAAAACGACTGATGACTTAATAATGAACTTTACTCAATGACATTCTTTAAGTATTCGGATTTTCGACCTGACGGAGATAATGGAAATTTTTTACGGCAGCACAGCGATTCCGCAAAAGGCAGATTTCACTTATAAATTATTATTACTATCAATGATTTACAGCAGGTTAAAGTTAGGTGGAAACGTTGCTACATTTTTTACACATATAAGATATAGCAATATCATTTTACATTTAACTTGTCACATAGCACTTCACGCAGGATACATAACTACATTAAAGTTACATATAATTTTCCTAAACTAATAAATACATCAACTAATACAAAGAACAATCAACTACGTACTCTATTAACTTCCAAAAAGTAAAATGCAGTACCATTATTACATGCGTTATTTATTGCTATTTTACAGTTATTCCAATATTGTGCTATCAAATCATACAGTGTAATATACAATGCTAATTACAACAATGCGATGTTTTTGCATTTGACAGGACATCTACTATTTTGCTCAACAATACACTATTACAATACGTGCATTACCCAGTAACAAAAATACATTATATACAGTAAAATATCTCCTAGCTAAAACAGTACAATATTACAATACAGTTTTCTACTAGCTTAACAGTACACTAATTCATCCAGGACATTTTCCCTAAAAATAGCGCATTTTCATTAAAAAGGTCAATAAAAGTTTATGCATAATAAACGTCCATGCAGATTCATATATGCAATTTATCCCAAGAATTCATCGTTAGGATCCGAAAAGATAGAAAATGAAAGTACGCAATGCATAGCTACGTAGTTGGGGAGCGTAATAAGTATGACTGCTGCTTTCAGGAATGGGTATTTCCTTTTCCCTAACTTATTATGATAGCAACGCCATAACGAAGAGAGGTATTCCAAATATAGAAACGGAAGCCAGACTTTTCAAAACACAGGCCACTATTAATGAATTCCTTTGATGGCATTCCATAAAAGGAAGGCAGTGTCAAATGGGGCCGCGGAATGGCAGTGCAGAGGTCAATCGGTGATGACCGCAGTAATCGATGCCTCCTTGGGGGTCAGCGCAAACCACGACCTCTGGAGAGTGTTTAGCGAGGTCGAAAGAAGGCCCTTCCGCCACCATCCGAAAGGAGGCACCACGTAACGACCCTCTGAGGAAACAAAAGCGAAACGGATGCGGGTTTCCTTGGAGACCACACGAGTGGATGCGGGAGAAAAGAATCTTCTTAAGGAAAATTGGGAGAAGCGATTCCGTGATTAGGCACTCGTGTCAGAAGTAGACCGGGCAGTAACCGGAGGACGCGGTTAATGAGATTCCGCAGAACGCCGGTGTACGAATACAAGTTACCAGAAGGATTTTAAAGGGAGTAAATTCAGTTCAGAACGGCCCATTGATGAATTAAGGCTGAACTTGGAGTGTGGACTAATATACGATCAACAATTAAACAAGACCCAACAATACCCTGAACAATACAATCATCAAATGATGAACAAGTCACCTCGTTTAATCGATGTTAATTAAAAATTCGAAAATTCTTAGCAATTTCTAAAAATGAGGTCGCGTTGCTAGGAGATTCGACTCACAAATTTTGATTTGTTTAACATTGATTTCGAAATTAATTAATTGTTGATTAATAAGTAATAATTCTGTTTAGTATGTATGCTGTTTAACAGAATAAAATGTTGATAATAATAAAAGGAGAATTATTACTAAAGAAACAGAAGTATGTATCATGAAATGTACTGATGTATATTGTATGCATGTACATTAAAAATGTTATGACTTGCATTAATGCCATTATAATATCTTCGGATTGCTTTCTATTGCGCTAGGGTTGTTATTTTGATTGTATAGTACTCTACTGTGTTGCGATTACTTTTAAACAAAATACATTTAAAAACGATGTTGCAAATATCAGTTAAATTAGCAAAAGTAAAACAAAAAATGAGAATTGATTTATTTCGCATTAATTTCGAAACGAGTTAGAACCGATATCGAAATGTTAAAGTTGATTTAACTTTTCGCGAGTTAGCTATTTGATGTGGAATTTTAAAAATGCTTCCACAAGTGAAGGCATTTCGCACCAATGGGCCCGCATCGGGAATGGAACCCGGGACCGCTTCCATTAAAGGCGGACGAGCTACCCATTTGGCTAACCGATGGCCTGTGTATGCTATTATATCTGATAGAGGTTGATCGTGTGTATTTATGTTACTGCTCTATGTAATAAACCTTCATACAGANACTTCTTAATTATGTTCATTCTCACATTTTAAAAATCAATATAGAATAAATGTAATATGTTGTAAAACTTCTTCGAAGCTTTTGTGGATTATTTAGGATACGTTTCGTAAAGAATTGCTACGGAAAATCTGTGAATGTTACCCAAATACCTGAGGACGCAGGTTTGGAATCTCTGGAAGATAAAGAATTTAAACAAAGACTTAATTTACTTAATTAGTTCAGAGAAGGTACATACATCCTTAGAAGATGTAGCTGATATTTTGCATCCTCTCCGTTACATAGGCCATTTTGATACTGAGAGAAAAATCAGAGAAATAGATGCTAGAACAAGTCGTTTCAAATATTCATTTCTCTCCGCGAACGATACGCGAAAGCAACCGGTTAGGGAAGTAGAGTCATGCACCCCCTGCCACACGCCGAAAGGCAGCTCGCAGGGTACACATGTAGATGTGGATTTTCTGGACTGGAATTTCAATACGTTTTTTTAAAAAGTCGCAACAGTCAAGTATTGTTAACGATATTTTCTGTAACAACCACCAGCCGAGCATAACTGAACCGGACGTTTCTACAGCATTATCATTCAATTCTTGAATTCCGTAATGTTATGATGAAAGGGAATGAATAAAATAACGATATTCATACACCTCACGCTCCCTAATAAATCTAGCTCGTTTAACACTTTCGTTTCCTATCTCATTAAATCCCAAAAGGAAAAATTCACGGCACGCACATTTGAAGCAATCTGAAAATTTCACACGTTTAACGCACTGCGAATACATAAATAGGTAATGAAATAATTTAAAATTCAGTGAAAGCTTTCTAAGGACGAAAAACGGCCTTTCCCCATCTCGTTTCCATTTAAGATTGCAAAATTCTTCGCCAAACGAAACTTCGAATGGATAAAAATTAAGCGGATATTCGGAACCAACCTTATTATGTAATAACGTACTTTGGATTTTCATGAAATGAGAGCATATCATTGTCACAAATCGATATCATTGTTGCGACATCTTTGTTATATTAGTAGTTATCGTGAGAATTGTTGTGTCGTTTATTTATGGTTGCGTTATAATTTTGTTACATTTACGTTATTATTATAATTATTATTTATTTTACGGCGAGGTTAGACAAAAATTTGCCTCTTATCAATCTAGCCTTTGGAAATATTGCATGATAATAAATTGACACTAATTCCCGAAAACAATGTACAACAATAAACTAAAATGTAGAAAAATAAATCAATTCATCATTCGGCAAACATAGGTACATGGAAATTGCTACAAACGGTAGATACAAATTAATAGGTAGACAAGTTGATAAAAAAACTAATGCATACAACTAAACATTGGTACACACAAAAACTCAAAGATTTAGGCTGTGGAGAAATACTCCTCAACTGAGGGTTTATGGAGAAAAAACCACGATGCGAGAAAAACAAAAAAATTGTTGAGAAGTAACGACGACATATTTTTATGAAACGGATGCGAATGATAGCTGAGAAGCGTAACTTTTCCTAGCGTCATCATTTCCATCACTTTTAGGGCTGTCTCATCATTATGGTGATGACAATTTGTGATAACTATGAATCAGGTTTGCATAGGCAATGATTTTTATAGCCGGATGTCCTTCCTAACGCTAACCCTTAAAGAGAAAATTTCACTCCCACTGGAATCGAACCTATTGCCCTCTTCCCTAGAGGAGAAAGCCCATATGACTGCAATTGTAAACACGATATTTTTGCTTAATGCTGTTGCTATGGTAATCTAGGGTAACCAGATGCGTCGGTTTCTACACTTTATGAAATTAGTATAAGTATTATAAGAGCTACTATTTTTGACTACGGAAATCCTTACTCTCCGATGTGAAGGTCAAGTGTAATGTGTACGTCAATGGGACATACGAATGCTCGGAATTCCAGGGCCGTTCGATAGAATGGCGGTCACTGCGGCTAAGGGTCACACGCGTGCCCAATCTTCGAATCGGATCGTGAGGCCGCTGCGCAGCGCACGACCGTGCATTTGCCTCGGATTAGAAGAGCCTTGCGTCGAATCACAGCCGTCACGACCAAATGGGCAAGAGAGCGAATTCCGATTCCGTGATTTGAGGACGGATACCATACTCGTCGGCCATTTTCGTGGCGATTTTTTCACGAAATCCGTGATAACATCTGTCGGATGGTGAGCGTGCCGTGAACTGCGGCTAGAGCGAAATCGCGCTCGAACCCTCGAAACTGAAAACGCTGAAGATGCTACTTTAGTCCTTTACACGTTGCGGTACGTGCATTCTGATTTTTGTACTTCATGAATTAAAACGCCAAGTGAAACAGGGGAAATTATTGGCAAAAAAAGCAAATATTTCTGGTTTTATATGTATGTATATCTAGTTGGTATTAGTTTTTATTCATCTACTTGACTGCTAATTAATTTGTATCAAATTTTTGTGCCGATTATCTCGTATCTATGTTTGCCGGATAGTTTATTTTAGAGGTATTGATTTGTTTTTTTCTAGATCCAACATAAGTTCATTGTAGTAAATTGTTTCTAGTTATTATTGTGATAATATCATTAAATAATATCTCCAAAGGTTTGGTGGAAGAGAGGCCATTTCGGCCTAACGAGAATTGATTTATTTCGCATTAATTTCGAAACGAGTTAGAACCGATATCGAAATGTTAAAGTTGATTTAACTTTTCGCGAGTTAGCTATTTGATGTGGAATTTTAAAAATGCTTCCACAAGTGAAGGCATTTCGCACCAATGGGCCCGCATCGGGAATGGAACCCGGGACCGCTTCCATTAAAGGCGGACGAGCTACCCATTTGGCTAACCGATGGCCTGTGTATGCTATTATATCTGATAGAGGTTGATCGTGTGTATTTATGTTACTGCTCTATGTAATAAACCTTCATACAGACGTGAAATGGAAATTTACGAAGATAAAGCTAATTCGAATTTAAAAATGGATATCTCTGTAAGTGTCGAAGTAAATAAATGTTTCGAATTTGCATATNCTGGGTTCGAACCTTTACAGAGATGCGAATAGTTTTCCTGGGGGTTTCAGCATCGTAGAAACACAAAGCATTTTGTTTCAGATCTCTAAGTCAAGCCGTTTCTGAGATAGATAGGGGGACAGTCGGACGGACGGACAGAGATTTGCTTTTTATACCTATATGTGATACGAAATACCGTTGAAACAATTTGGTCCTCCTGAGCCAGTCATAACAAAACTAAGAAATAACAGTATAATAGTAATCATAAGAAACCATAACAACAATAATAATGGTAATAATAATAATGATGATGACGACGGCGACGATGATGGTAATAATAATAATAAAAAGAATCAATTTAAATAAAAATAAATAATTTTTCTCCGATTATCTACAGATTATTATGCCGTTTGCTTACCTATGCTGAATTTGTATGGTGCAGCTACAGCATAAGTAAATTAAGCGTGGTGCCGGTAGATGTGCGTAGGTGAAATAGGCATAGCACACAAATATGTCCTCGGATAATATGGAACCGCGGTTAATCAGGACTCGGATAACCGAGAATCTACCTACTTAACTACTACGTGAAATTGTAACTACTACTTGTACTACGTGAATTAGGGAAGTAACAAAGAGACCGAACTGGATAATTACAACAGTGAGGAGATAATTAAATCGGACGTAACAATGGCAATTTGAAAACTTAAAAGAGTACGCAAAAATGAGGTAAATCAGTGTTTCTTCTCGAGCCGAAATCTGCTCTGAATAATCCTCGGCTACGCCCGGGGTTATTTGGAGAAGGAGGCGAGGTCAAAGGTTAAAGGAGATGGCGACACGTTGTAATGAACCCTTGATGGGAATTTTCCTCTTTTTCCAGGTGGCGATTCCGCGTGCAAATGACCTGTTTTTCGTCGAGCATCACTCATCTTTCGCTTGAAGAGCACTCCAACGCGCGACCTCAAAATGCTCTTTCGCCATCCCCTCCCTGCTCTCTCACCATGGAAGCCGCAGAAATAAATGGAGAAACGGTTTGAATTCCATGGTGACGATATGACACTCTCGGCCATACAATATGCAACTCTCTCAGTTTCACTCACACTTTCCTCCATCGAAATATCTCACTTGTATTTCTCTTAAATAAGGAACAGAATGGAGCTCCATTTTCCCGGTCCCGGATCGCTATGGGAGATAGGAAGAACTCATTTCCTAGCAACAGATTCCAATTGTTTCTTGGCAACGCATTGTTACAGGGAGTGAGCGAAACGCGTTAGATAATTCATAATGGAGTCGTTATCGGATTTCCACTATAATTTAAATTATTCACAACTGAACGCTTCTCTCGACGATTCTATAAACGAAAAGATGAAATATCTCTGGAAATGTGGCAATCATTGGTGCCGATTGTAAATCAGCACACAAAATTACCGCAACAATTAGTAACGTCTCCTTGAGAGGGATAACGAACAACGTAAAACAAAAAACAAAATCAGTGATCCACAGAACCATGCATAATTAAAAAACCATCGCGACTTAAAATGAAAAATTTTGAAATTTCTTATCTACTTAAGAGTCATCCAAATTTAATTTCTCACGCAAAATCAGTCCGAATCGATACCACTTATTCCTCTTTCTTAGATGGAGAGAAATGATATTGAAGCTTTTATGGAGGAATATCTTCCATTTCAACCTAACTAAATTTACTTGCATATTATATATTTGAAGTGGTGAATATAAAAAAATTGGAAAATTACCCATTCTGGCAAGAGGCTTCAATAACTTAGCTGTTCAATTTAAACAGAAAATTTTAACGTACACTAGTAGTAACTTTAAATGTACATACATCGACCTCTGAGAACTCGCACGACTTTCAAACTTTCGAGGTTTATATATAAATGTCCCAGATTATAAAACTGACTATTTTTTATTCACCTAACTGTTCGACTTTAGACGTTTAAAACTGTTTCCATAAGAAATACACACAAACCTCAAATTCACCTTGCAGGCTTAAATTCTTTTGAAAAATTAAATAAGAAAGAATAGTGGTACGAAATCAAGAAAAGCACCAAAAGAAGGAAAATTGAATGAAAATTCTCACTTTGGTCATCGGATATTGTTTTCTTTACGAAATTGTCTGAATTTTGATCAAATAGACGAAACTTTTCTAAAACATTGAGATTGAAAACATACCGTCCCCCTGACGACTGCTTCCGTTGTTGTATTCTAACTTATGCATTTGCCGGTTGATGATCAACGGGGACTTTAGCTAGTAACAAGTAAATCGCTGAGAACTACTTAGAAAATACCATTAAACAGCAATTTGATGATATTGGCTACATCACCGATTGTATTCGTCTTAGATATATTCTTCTCAGATATATGAACATGGATTTTACTCAAATAAAATTAACACTGATAAAGGTATGAACTATACAAGTGGAAAGTGGGAAATCACATGGGTATTGTATGCAATTCAGTAACTAAACGCGGATTTGCAAACTAAACCGCTTTTATAATAAAAGTACTAGCCTTCGCATAAAACACTCCAACATCAGAGGACTTGTAATTCCCGAGTTTTCGTGAAAACCTTGAGATGCGGCACTGTGAAGTATACACTAACAGCAGATGCAGACGAAATGGAAAGATTAAAGAGAGCAGCATCTGGGACGTATATCAAATGGAAGAAAGAAAGACCCGCCAGCCGTGGTTAAAAGGGACAAACAGAGACCACAAAGGAAGAGAAACAGAAGAGTATTTCGAAACACCATGCGACGGACCAACCTTTGAAAATCCCTTGGACATATCGTATATCTGCAGACATGGAAAGGTTCAAAGTTGTGAGTACTGACCCCTGACACCAGAGATGGCATTGGAGTGAGTACATACAGAGTATGGAATACATATATATATATATCTGTAAGGGCAGAGTTATATCTCTGGAAAAGCAGAGGCTGCTGGCCTTCGATTTTTAACCTAATTTGCCGCACCATACCATTTTGGAGGACTTTAAACTCATTTATCATGTCGAAAACTGATTTTCAATCTATTAATGCCCACTTCAGCTCTAGGGAACCATTACACATCTACATAAATACCCTGAAAGCCACCTTTTCTTATCGTATGTAATTTCAGTCAACATGAACCTAAAATGAATTTACTCCTTTTTAAATATTCAGTACCCGCCCCTATCTTTTTCTAGTCTTTCATGCTTTTTCTGTGCTTTCATGCATCATGCCTATTTAGGGGCTAAGCTGAAAAAGATTGGGTTGAGAAGTCAGAATTTCGCGACATGCAATTAGATGGGGAAATGAAACGAAATTTATGAATTTCCAGCACTGTAGATAAGGATCTACATTATTCAGCCCACGATAAACTCTTAATTAAAGCAGGCAGTTACGTAGTAAGGATAGCATCAACAATCAGCAATTTGATCCAATCAAAGACAAAAAATGACTGACTTGGAAAGGTTGCATTGTTGAAACGTAAGTAGTTGCATTGTTGAAATGGAAGTGGTTACATTCTTGACCGTTATCATTCAACAATCTCCAAGCATAACATGTGAAACCTCGTAATTTACTTAGTGTTAATGAGAGTGAAAACACACCAAGGGTACCAAACCAACACCAATCATACCAAGGGTGGCGATATGGCACGTGACAGAATTTTTCAGGCAGGCGGAACTCTGTTGGCACTAACCTTGTTATGTATTTCTCGCTTAAATAATGAAGCCCTAGAGTAATTATATGTGGATTCTGTTCATTAGTAATGCTAATTAACGATTATTTACGTCAATTACTACATATTAATCCTATCGCTGACATGATAAAATATCAGAAAAGATAATATCAGCATCTCACCTTATGGTTTTGCACTATATTGGCATGTGAGTCCTTTATATAGTTTAAAAAAATTGCACTTTAGCCACAAAATGAATGTTCGCTGTCCCAAGAAAGTCTCTTATTAAGTTTCTCGTATGAATGGCCCGGCAGCTGGAATCGCGATTTTAAAGACAAGCTGAAAACCCTCTGTTATATCACCAGAATTAAGATACCTGGCACAATACTACTTCGTCATTTTAATAAAAGGCGTATGAAACACATTATCGGGCAAATTTCAAAAAAAAATTTCTTCCGAAGCGATGAATCGTAAAAGACCCCAACGGAAAACACGTCGATAAGAGATTCTTCTTCCACTTTATCAAAACAATCATCTCATTTCCCATTCGTACGCAATCTCCTTTCGTTATTAACACCCTCGCACCATCTTCAAAACAAAAAAGAGAGAGGCGTTGGTCACCTTGGAGATGGTGCCTTTTCCCGCGTGGGAATCGACCTTGAGTGGATCGATACATATCGAAGTGAAATCGCAGATGCGTGCACGCGATTAAATGAACCGTAAGGCGATGTGCGCGTGAAATCATCGTCGCGTGCAATCGGGGCACCGTCTCTCTCGTGTGGGGAAATTTAATTAGCGACGCCGACTGATGGGGGCGCCTCACCTATGCACTATTTCCTACGGAAATTAATTTCCGATCCGAACGAAGGTGCGAACTCCAGGGCTCCACCACTCGCACGCCGAATTTCTCTCGCTTCTCCCAGCGCAATACTGGCATTTTTGGGGGAATGTTATTACACGAGCTAAATATAGCAATCTATGAAGTCAGAATTCGAAATATCGAAGATGAGGTTGTCAATTGAATGGTAGTTGAGTAACATTAAAAATTAATATTGCATTCTCAAGTCAGCTGTTTTATGTAAAGCGATTGGAAACTAGCAAATGAATTTCTAGTTCCTCCGGGTCAGAACAGATTTTTGGAGAAAAAAGAAACAGTAAATAATCTACCCTACAAACAAAAATACCATGATCAATGGACTGGTCATATAGGGGCTGATTACCATTAGCAGCAGAGCAGAAAAACAATTACGTGTTACATAGAACACATTGAAAAATACTATAAATAAACTCCATATGTGTATAAGAATACAGTAATCAAATTTCAAATATCAAACAACATGGCAAAAACCTAAAAATATGAAAATCTTCCTTAACAAGCTAAAAATACTGAAGTATATATAACCTTCATGGGCACATACGTATCGAAAAATCCATAATGTATGCAGGACTCGACACAAATTTCGTGGCGTTAGACAGTTTTTCTCGTTATTTTCAATGGGAAAAAGAAATCTTAAGCTTAGCTATAATCCAAAGATATGGGAATTGTGACAAGGAAGAATTTATTTCTGATTTCGTTACTAGAAATAAATATTTCTATACTTATTTCGTGCCTTTTTCTAATCATATGCAGCTTGGATCTCACCTCTAAAGACAATCCTAAGCGAATTCAAATTCCTAACGAAAATTCAAAATAAAATGTAAAACAATATTGATCTTCATTGCTGAAATTGATTCTCATTTACAACCATCTTCATAGAGTTAATTTTCCCACTTGCTACTTCGGCCGATCCGACAATTAGCGTAAAATAAGAGAAATAGATGCGAGGTAGATTCGTTTTAGGGACTCATTCTTTTCGTGAACGATACCTGATAACAATAATTGAAAGAGGTAACTCGAACACTTGTTGTTTTCACCCCCTGCCAAACGCCGAAAGGCTGCTTGCAGGGGGTATTTATGTAGACCTAGGTCTATTGCCTGAGATCAACGGTGACTGAACATACCACAGCCATTAGAAGAATACTTGGTATTTATGATGATGTGGATGGATATAATACAATCACAACTTCATCAAAGCAAACACTAACGATCTAATATTGTTTACTAAATAAATATCGTAATTTTGAATTCTAAGAATAATTTTTAAGAAAATATCAATATATGAAATAATTCCACTTGTCAAATCAAGGTCCGAACTGTACTTTGGGAATAATATCACAAGCCCCCATTTGTGCCATTTGGTGAGGATAACTGTATCGAATCCGTTCGAACAAATTTCACGCACCGTAAAAATTCCAAAAATTTCATACCAACCTGATTCACAAGGTCATTTTACTTTTCGTTCAACGAGACGAGACGTCGGACGTAATTTGGGACGCGATAATTTATCGAATATGGCAGCTGTATAAATGCTTTGATCGACTATTTATTCCGCATACATTTCCATGGAAACATGACCGATTCCGTACGTGTCAACGCTATGGCGCGCTAATTACACATCTCCGCTTCAAATTATACGTTGAGTAATCCGTCCCTTCTCAAATTAGGACACCACTCGTTATCGCCTTGAAAAATATTTATACCTCCAAAAGAGTGACTCATGACTTATCGCGAAACCTTTCGAGGAGCGACTTAAGTCGAGTTTTTTATTCACAGGATTCTTTTTTCTTCCTTTAATAATTTTCTTACTGGATGATGTTTGCTTTTTTAAATATATAGCACGCGCTGGAAAAGCTATACAAGGAAATGTTTTGATTTTACCTTTGAGGTCAAAGTAGTCTGTATTTTCTGCAAAATACGATTGGCGACTTAATATTCAAATTAACTTAATGATTCTGTTAAATTATTCGAATCTCCAAACTTTAAATGCGGTTGGTGAATAATATAAAAATATTTTTTTGCCTTGTTACAAAATCAATGCAAAAATATGGGTGTGCCACAAGGTGTATGTTTAGGACTGAGCCACTTTAAATTTAAAATTTCTACAGGTCTTTTACAACTCAAAAGAAATAATTTCTTTGAGACGATGTAAGCCAAAGCATATATATTAAGATAACGTTGATGAGACACCCATTTTTGCAGTTGAGGATACCTATGCACCGCCTTTGAATATATAGTTACAAGGCTATCATAGTTATTGATACATATATAGTACCCTTATACACTTGTATACATCTCTACATCTACATCTACGCAACAATTATAAAAGAAAACCGTAGATTTAAACATTTTCTCAGCTACGTCAGCGATTAACTCTAATTTTTTATATTAATAAGTTACCACCGGACTAAAAGTCCGTGTTTGAGTAACAATACAATATTAAAATACATACATGATTACGTAACAAAAATACATTATAAATATAAAAATTTGATCTTTGTAACACTTTCGAATATTGTGGATTCTGTTCATTAGTAATGCTAATTAACGATTATTTACGTCAATTACTACATATTAATCCTATCGCTGACATGATAAAATATCAGAAAAGATAATATCAGCATCTCACCTTATGGTTTTGCACTATATTGGCATGTGAGTCCTTTATATAGTTTAAAAAATTGCACTTTAGCCACAAAATGAATGTTCGCTGTCCCTAGAAATAGTNACAAAAATACATTATAAATATAAAAATTTGATCTTTGTAACACTTTCGAATATTTTGAATGGTAATGGAGCCTGAACATTCATTGAAGAAATAAATTTCCTAAGGAATAGTATGCATAATCAAGGAACAAGGGATAACGTGCATAGGAAAACTCCCAAGGTGGTCCGGACAAGAAAAAAAATCTGACAGAACAAAGACTCGAACCTGAAATCTTCCTTTTCCAAGCAGATGCTTTTTCCAACTAAGCCATCGAGCCAGAACATTCTCTCACGCCGTTTTGGGAGACTTATTGGAATGTGCATCCACCAGATACTCCAGGATCGAACCCTAATCCTATCAGACTATTTTCACGTCCGTTTTTCTCGGGGACTATTTCCTATCTTATTTTTTCTGAATGAATTTTCCACTTTTTTTTCTCTCGTTAATTAATTTCAACTTTATAGCAATATTAGGCAACCTCTTCCCCGAGTTCGTAATCCGTTGAATTCGACATCAATACACAAGGTCATTTGTTACGCAATTACGGAAACATCCGAACCTTGAATCAGATATTGAAGATAGTAGGTCAATTCTCTATTCCAGAATTAATTCGTTTCGATATTCACGTCCGGTTATATCTTAGCTCTGCGGGGGAATATTGTCAATTTTAAAAACGCTTCGAAGAATACATCTTTAATTGGAACCTCATTTTTCGGGGTACAATATCAAGAGGAGCGCCTGAAGTCAAGTGGGGCTTTAATTAAAATGAGAGTTTCTGTTTGATTTTTCGCTCGGTGATTTTTTATTATCACCATCGCTCCAGGGAGATATTCATTCGTTCCCATTTCAGCCGATAGAGGGATAAAAATCGCTGAAAAAGAATGGATGATAAAACTAAAAAAGGCGATGTATCCGTCCAAATGGGGTTCGCTCTGCTAGGTCAAGCTCGGCCCATTATGCTTTTTATGGCGTAGAGCGCGGATAGCTTGCTGCAACCCAATTAACGCGTCGTTCGGATTTCGCTTCATTCACTGGACGAATGACCAAACAAGCGATTCACCATGGAAACGAGGATAAATTCACGTATCTCACAGAGATCTGGACCCAGCCGCTGGAGAGCACGGTGTAATTCGGTCCAGATGACGATATTCTCAAAACTTTATCTTTTTTCCTATGGTTTGGTCTATCATGTGTACAATCCTCCATTGTGTAGTACAAACGCCCTTCGCTATGGTGCATGTCCTAGAATAATAGACAGGGGTGTAGCCAGGATTTGACCATTGGGGGGAGGGGTTTAGGACAATGGAGTAAACACTGTATTGCCTACAATACAGGGCAGGAATACTTCCGCCTAGAATCTAATGAAAATTGAAACTGATTTAATTTAACATATAAACCCTGCGAATCACCAGCGAGTTTATATGACATAATTTGTAGGGGGGTTTGAACCTCCAAAACCACCCCCTTGGCTACGCCTTTCAGAATGCATATTGATATAATGTGTAACTCTTAACCTATGCAGCAGTAATGCACACTGATATGGTAAGAGTCAGGATTCACATGAAACCAAATAAACTTTCGTATATCCGTGGTCAGACTATAAGGGTTGGGTTGAGATATCTTGGGTCTATGTCAGCTTGACAGTTGTTACGATATTGCAGTATACTTTTTTATGCAATATTAAAGATTTTTCTTATGTTCGACAATAGTTCGACAAAAAACCTTGTAATATAAAACTTTTTATAAACAAGCAAATTCGTTCCGGTACTCATTCAACTTTTGAAAAATAATTTCATCTAATTTGTTTTCATCCAACTTCAACCTCTAATCTAGTCCTACCAAACCTTTTGTCTTCCAAGGTAAAATTGATGTTGTTGTACTACAAACTGTTTAATTGACTTTTTCCAAAAATCAATTTTTCCGAAATACTTGATGCATGCCATTTTCAAAGGAACAATTGGGCCTATGAGGGTCGTTTTCATTTTAACTTAAATATTAACAAATTAACCACAAGTTGATTTCTTATACATGTGAGTTACCTCGTTGGATGAATACTTCGCCTGAAATTTTGCGAAATACACGACCAAAACGGAAATTTAATTTCCGTTTTGGTTTAAGTTTTTGAAGAGCTATCTCTTGGAAAGTTCTGAACATATGGAGCTTATTTTGGGCTTAAAATGTAGAAAATTTAAAGTCTTTTAAAATATAATTTGTTAAAGTTTTCTGTNGCCTACGGTACTGATGTGCAGCACTTTGAATGAAAGTAATGTATTTTGAGCCGCCAGGAATATTCAACTGCGTATAAAACAAGTTTAAAAAACAATAACGTCTTGGAAAGGCTGCCTTAATTAGTAAACACAACTCGAAATAGGAGGCAAAACAAAAACCGGTCGATAAAAACCGTTCTTTACAGCATTGTGATCTAGCGATAGTCATTTCAACTTCCCTAACGAGCTATAGATGCAGATATGGGTGGAGATGGTACAGGCCATGGAAGATTAACAGCCGACCTCCATTTTGAGCGCAGAGAAAGGAACGCCCGAGGAAGAGAACAAATGAAACTCGCCAGGTCGCATAAATCCAATCGGAGAAAACGCCATTTGCAAGGAAAAGAAACATTCTCGCCTTTTCTAAGCTGAATCAAATTGAGGATTATACAAGTCACCCGGACGACGCGTCGCCCATGGTAACGCAAACCACCGACCTATTTAAACTACGTAAACAGTTATTTTTTTTCCTTTTTACGCTCTTGAGGAGAAAGTTAGACAAAATAGGGAAAAGAATAACACTGGAAGATTGCCATTTCAGAATCAGAGTTTAATCAAAGCGATGCTTTGAGAATAGTAAACAATTTTTATTCAGTAGAAAATGTCGCTTTCTTTTTAAGAGTAATTGGTGCTAAACATGATAAAAAAGTCATTCGAATGAGTAGATGATTTATATTTGATCAGAATTCCAACATCTTCAACAAAATCCAACATTTTTCCCAACAAATATATTTTATAGCAATGTATAAAGCAACATTGGGAATCGATACATATATCTTTACTAATTGACATGGTTCATTGAAAGAAAGAGGGCAATTAAAAAATAATAAGATATTATATAGATGAGGAAATGGAGTTATAGCTAGAAATATTTTTGAAGGTCTGATACAGCCTTTCTGTACTTGGGAAACCCAATAGCTCCGAGAAGCATCCACCATACTTTCTCGAGAAAATCAAAATGCAAATTCGAGAGCGTAATAAAATTGGGATTAATACCAACCGGACCATTTTTCCAAACATAGGGTCCTATAAGTAAAACGGAGGTATATGGAGCGCAGCCAATTTCACCCACTTAATAATTCTATCTATATCGACTACCTTGGCTGTTTTTTCGTACGAAATTGTAAAAAAAATGTAAACTTTTGCAGGCAATGAAACAATTTTAAGGTGCATTTCTAACAATAAATCTCAATAACCTAGCATCGAGCCTGAGAGATTTTAAAAACAGATATCACCCCAGTATGTCCAGGGTGGTGAAATTTATTTAATTACACAATCTTTCAGACGTACGACCCCTAACTCTCGACATTTAGGATAAAATGTAGTACGAAAAGTTCGACTTTAACTGATGAATTTGCCGTCCTCCTCCTACCCTGCTACGTTGAAACGGGTTAGAAACATGAGATAGGACGTAATGGTGCTAATTCCTCCGATGAAACCGCTTGCCCGCATGCATACCCCACACCAAACCTCTCAATTGGCGCACCCAGACGTTTGGGCAACCCCCAGGAATGCGCGGCTCTTCACACCCAAATACGGCAATCTCTCAACATCAAGGACCCCCCATTCCATCCGATGCCTTTTTTATAACCATTAGCCCACTGGGTGGTCGTATATTTCCATACGCATTCCTTTCCATTTCCATGGTAACGTTCGATTGATTCGCTAATAAAACAATGCGTCGTTAAAGTCGAAAACTTTAAATACGAATTCGTTTCGATTGTCATGGAAACACCGATTCGCCAATAAACAAATTTTTATTACACTTTGACTGTCAAATGGGACCAATTAACGATTGCCGCCAATTAAAAAATAGAATAGGATAATCGACCTCGGGTTAATTTGGAAGATTCATTGGCCTTTTTAGATGAATGCAATAACAGAAGAGAAGTGACGGATAGAAAGAGAAAATAACGAGATTAAATAATGTCGTAAATTTGGGAAAATTAGCGTCATGATTCATTTAATACAGGATAAATGGAAAAAAATTGAGGATTAATAGAAATACTTCTTACTAAAGCTGGTTCACATTTCTGAATTATTAAAAAAAATAACAAAAGAACAGCTGAAGCTCATTGCAATACAGAAAAAGATTGACATAAGCATGAAAAACCATATTACGTATAATAGATGGTTGTCAGTCTATAATCTCTGTCTAACGTTATTTGCATGGTTAAGGAGCTTCAAATGTAGTTTCTAATAATGTAATGGATATAAATGATCAGGTTTCTAATACTACTTCACACTAAATATAGAATATAGTCCAATTCCATATCGTGATAACTAAGACTAATGATAAAACCTGAAGGGTATCTCATTATTCTGAGAAAGAAATCATAAAGAAAAGTAGGCCGAGAGAATCTATATGAGTAATTAATGGCTAAAATATTAAAATGAAGGTGAGATTTCACAAAAAGAAACAAAGAAGATTTTACGATGGAAATTAAAGGAGAGATTAGCAATCAGAATCTAAAAGAAACTTCCTTATGCTAGCGTATCCACGAGAGATAAACGAAACCAAGGTTACGGGGATGACGTCATTTTTGGAAAACCATGTCCTCGATTAATAACCACCATTTTCCTGGCGAATATTACGGAAATGTGTCTCGGAATACGGATAACACTGAACTGAAAGCTTTTTCCTTGAAGTATGAATAAGGTATCGCCTTTCCATTGCAATGAAACGGAAAGAAAAGTATTACTGAATAAAATACACTTTCTTGCGAGGAAGGACGTGAGGTAACGATAAAATTGGAGCTTGCGACGAGGAAGAATTATCATTGCGATAAAACGATCATTTGAGGATGATTAATATCTCGACAAAAATGTTTCGACGTAGAGATATGAATACAGATTAATCTAGCGCTGTTAAAGAGTGCTTTTCAGAGTAGAAGTTGAAACTTAGCTGTTTATTCGGCCTTAAAATGTATTTGAACGTTGGAAAAAGGTGTCCATTTTCACAAATCCATAGCCTTATATCTTATCACTTGGGTTAGCAGAGAAACTCACATCACGGATGCTGCATTAATGAAGTACTTCAGTACATGTCGTAAATTAGCATCGAATCGGAAACATTTTATCGTATATCCATCTTAAAAATTGATTCATTCAATTTTAGATACCGATCAAACTCCAGTCTATGGACGTTTCCGTGATTTTTTGGGTTTTCGTAATTTTGGCAAGAATCGAGATCCCGATGAATTTAATCGTAACTAAAATACTTTAATAATTAAATTCTTTCCAACATTGTTGATAGCACCTCGATGCGTGTGCTTATTGCGGTAACAAATCTATCAAAATTATATTAATTATATAGCAAGTAACAATTATTTAACAAAAGAAATATGTGATTGTGCATCTGTCTGTATATAAACATATTGACGTAAGTATTTTAATGATTATATAAATCGATGTAACTACTGTTATTAATTCTTATTAACTTTTTTTCATTGGTGACATGAGAGATTAAAAAAATAAATTTGTCAGGTTAGAAATCGATAAAAAAATTAGAAAATGGGAAGATTTTGATTCATTTCACCGTCGACATGTCTAAAAATTTTAATCCAGGGATCGACAACATTTACATTCCGGAATCCCAAGATTGTAAAAAATCCGGGGAGTGACTAGCCCTAGAGCCTACGGTACTGATGTGCAGCACTTTGAATGAAAGTAATGTATTTTGAGCCGCCAGGAATATTCAACTGCGTATAAAACAAGTTTAAAAAACAATAACGTCTTGGAAAGGCTGCCTTAATTAGTAAACACAACTCGAAATAGGAGGCAAAACAAAAACCGGTCGATAAAAACCGTTCTTTACAGCATTGTGATCTAGCGATAGTCATTTCAACTTCCCTAACGAGCTATAGATGCAGATATGGGTGGAGATGGTACAGGCCATGGAAGATTAACAGCCGACCTCCATTTTGAGCGCAGAGAAAGGAACGCCCGAGGAAGAGAACAAATGAAACTCGCCAGGTCGCATAAATCCAATCGGAGAAAACGCCATTTGCAAGGAAAAGAAACATTCTCGCCTTTTCTAAGCTGAATCAAAATGAGGATTATACAAGTCACCCGGACGACGCGTCGCCCATGGTAACGCAAACCACCGACCTATTTAAACTACGTAAACAGTTATTTTTTTTCCTTTTTACGCTCTTGAGGAGAAAGTTAGACAAAATAGGGAAAAGAATAACATTGGAAGATTGCCGTTTCAGAATCAGAGTTTAATCAAAGCGATGCTTTGAGAATAGTAAACAATTTTTATTCAGTAGAAAATGTCGCTTTCTTTTTAAGAGTAATTGGTGCTAAACATGATAAAAAAGTCATTCGAATGAGTAGATGATTCATATTCGATCAGAATTCCAACATCTTCAACAAAATCCAACATTTTTCCAAACAAATATATTTTATAGCAATGTATAAAGCAACATTGGGAATCGATACATATATCTTTACTAATTGACATGGTTCATTGAAAGAAAGAGGGCAATTAAAAAATAATAAGATATTATATAGATGAGGAAATGGAGTTATAGCTAGAAATATTTTTGAAGGTCTGATACAGCCTTTCTGTACTTGGGAAACCCAATAGCTCCGAGAAGCATCCACCATACTTTCTCGAGAAAATCAAAATGCAAATTCGAGAGCGTAATAAAATTGGGATTAATACCAACCGGACCATTTTTCCAAACATAGGGTCCTATAAGTAAAACGGAGGTATATGGAGCGCAGCCAATTTCATTGTCTTAATTTATTTATGCATCGACTTAAGTCTTCGAAGGAATTATTTCTTCAGAGTTTTATGAGGTCTGTGGAAATAATAAATGAAGAAGTGATTCAGTCCAAAACATAAGCCCTGTGGAACACCCATTTTTTTGCATTTACCTTCTTACGGATAGTTGCTACTTTCAGGGTTGGCCATCCACCAAAGAGGTCCTGGTTCAAATGCCTTCTTGACCCCCTTCTCTGTGTAGCAGTATTTAAAAAAGTGCTTCGATGGATGAGGCCATTTCGCCAGGGGCCCCACAGGGAATCGAACCCGCCACTGCTACCATCAAAGGCGAAAGCGCTACCCATTCGGTTATCCGTGAGCAAACCCTTCCTTTCTTACTCTTGAATATTTGAGTATTTCTTGATGAATAAAAAATTTTTTACAGAAATATCGTTTAACGTAGATGGCATACGGCAGATTTGAAAAATAAAAACGTTTACCCAAAGTAAATTGGGGCTCCCATCAAACTTGGGTCCCCCTCAAACTAGAGGCCAGCATGCTCCGCATCCATGGAACCCCCTTCTTGTGCATGACTTCTTGTACAATTTCCATATACATCTGAAACCTATAAAATGAAAGTCCTTCGAAGGTAAATAATTCAATGGAAAGGTTTCCTTCCTATTAATGATATACCTTTCTACGAGGTAGTACTAAAATGCATTCCTTACATTATAAAGTTGGTATTACAGCCCGTTAAATCAAACGATACTTTCAGAGGAAAGGTAGGCATGAATCTTCTTCCCTCCGTTTTATTCTCCCATTCAACGGCAGAATTATTATAATTCGGCCATGTTTATGCATCGCCCTGCCATCTATAATGGTGACGTACGATGTCACATTATAATACTATCGCGTCGCAAGAACGATTCAGAATAATATTCGAGTAACTGAGAAGATCTTCTCATTTCATCCTATATTAATGCTGCCACATAAAGAGAAGGAAATTTTGGCGAGAGGACTGCTAAGTAGCCCAAAGTTTTCGTCTAAGTTATATTACCTTCTATATGCTTTCAAAATGTGTTGCAAAGGGAATAAAAGAATAGTTTTGCGATGAGAATTTGGCATTTCATTTGGCTAAGGATGCTGATATGAGTATTGTACGGCGGGTATTGTATTTCCACGGGTAACTACAAGATATAATAATGGATTTAATGTCTATTCCTGTAAATTGCGTTCTAATAGACCTGGTATCGAACCTTGGACGATTTGAAAAATGTAAACCAGCCAATCATTAGCAGAAGGTCTACATTTAAAAACTGACAATATGTATTCAATGATTCATCTTTAAAATGTTTCATTGGAATATCTAAGATGGTAAATTGATCGCTTAAATGAGGTCGAAGAATTTAATGGCAAAAATTCACTTAAAAATGAAATCTAATGAAATTAAGGAAAAACCTTGAAATAAATAGATTAAAGTTGAAGCCAATATTTTCCGACTGGAAGTTGAAATATTGAGCTGCGAAGGATATATGTCTCAGTTAATTGCTAATTTGAATAGATATTCTTATTTCTCATCTTTCTAATAATCTTCAGCATAATTATCCAAGAGTGAAAGACACACACATTTCCCAGTATTTCACACCTAAGTCCACTTAATTAAAACTTTTTATGCTTCAACGTGAGTAAACGTCTTTAAACATGTTAAACATGATGTCATTCACTTTAGATTAACTTGGCCTTCAGTTCTTGGAGCATTAAATCCGCTTTTAAATCAAGAAATACGTCTTCGCTAGCACACTTGCATTCGCATCTTCATTAGGCTCCCTTCCACCTTCTATTCTTTTTTAATCGCCCATTACCCCCACGTTTTTTCATTGTGTTTGACGTCGTGACACGACAAATTGAATCCGGAGTGTATCTCTCTTATTTAATAAATAAACCATGGCATCAAAGTCTAAATTTGCATAATCCATTTCAGCTTTGACATTGCAGACAGAGTGAAAGAGTACTTACTCTTTCTGGCAAGGAGAAAGACATCATGAATAGGTCTTTATAAATTGGCGAAGGTTAGCAAAAACATTTACTTAAATACCTATAAACATTTTAAAATTGATTAAGAGTGGAAACTGCAAGTAGATAGGGAAATTTGGAGAAAATTACAATAATTTGGTAGAATATTTGGTTAAATGGATACTCTGTATACATCTCTACATTATAAAGTACAGAAGATCACTATAGAAAGAGAGCACGAAAGATTATTTTAAATAAAGCAATTCAAAAACATGAGTGTTCCACAAGGTGAGTATTTAGAACCACGCTTTTTAATAATATGTCTTCTTCCTTTCATTCCATAGGCTCGTAAAGCTGCTACTTTACTCGAAAACATGCTGCTATCGGGTTTGCATCTACATTCCCAGGACCGTATATTTTCCACTAACAATATAATGCACTTCCATGCCCAAAAATAGAAATTGATTACAACTTTATGTTCTTCCCATGGAGTTCTTTTTTCGATAGGAAAGAATGAGAATTAGATTTAATTGGATGATAAATCCGTAAATCTCTAAAACTAGAACTTCTCTGGTATGAAGGCGTTTTCGCAAATTCTCTAAATAGCTTTTGAATTCACGCCAAAATAATTCAAAATAAATTAATGCAACTACACAGTATCGTCAGTGTTGGGGAAATTCATCACGGAAACAGTATAACTACGAACAGTAATTTTTCCACAAAATTTAAATTGCCTTAAACTGAGAGAAATTTTGTGGAAAAGGAACTATTCGTAGTTTTTTCGTTCAATATCAAACAAGGAAAAGGGTTTAGGTAACTTGGCACGATAAGGCGTGCACCAAGGAATAGTTTCAATATCAATTATGCATGGAAAATATCAAGGTCCCTATACACTGGAACGGTATAAATGCCTTTAGAAATAAGTGCGTCGTCATAAATTGTGCATGGAATCGAATTTTAAAGTTCGCTGCAATTCGTGGAGAGAGTTTTTACATATTTAGCAAGACTAAATGAAGTTTTCAATCTTCTCCAGATCGAATTATGTCACAAAACAACTAAATATTTCAACTTGTTGACGAAACTAGTCAATATAAATCAGCAGTGGAAATTACGAAGTAATCTTTCTTTTAAGATGACTGTAGGCACGTAATTTAAAACGTGATGATAAGTCTTCAACAGAGTAGATCAATTCCAGGATTTGACTCCCTGTCATTCGTTCAATTCAAAACTCTTCACAATGAATATTACAAGTGGACAGCCATTGAAGATTGAAAGCAGTCTGCTATTGATTTAAACGCATCCCTTTTACCCAGAATACACCTCGCCCGTAGAGAAGATAGCACAAATCGCATTTCCCATTTCCATTGGCGCATCAGCCGAAGTCACTGTGATAATGACCAGCGCCGAATAAAAAAGAAATGGGAAGAAGATCCATTAACCGCGCTCCAAGAGTGAAAACGAGGTTGGTGAAAGTCAAGCTCCCTCTCACTGCAAATGAAACGCACTTTGGAAAAAAAAAGCCTGATGGGCGTTTGATCGCAAAATACGCGGTTGTTTGAGGCCAAGAAAGAATTCACTCGTTACTCGTTATTCCTAAGTGCCTAAATTAGGTTGGCAGGTTTATTAATATAGATTGGCTTCGGAATTTATATAGATATCTGCAACTACATATGTAGCCTGCAAGCCACCTTTCGGCCTGTGGCAGGGGGTGCGCGCACCTCCCTAAACCATTATTTTCGCGTAGCGTCCGCGCAAAAATTAATTTTTGAAACGACTTGTTCTAGCATCTATTCCTCTCATTTTTCCTTCACTGTCAGAACGGCCAAATTAACAGGTAGGACGCACAATATTGGCTACATCTTCTAAAGATATACTTGCTCTGAACTTAATAAGTAAATTAAGTCTTTGTTTAAATTTTCTATCCTCCGAAGATTCCCATCCTGCGTCCTGTAGCATTGGATTAACACTCACCGACAAAACAGTGAGTGTTACTCAAATGATATGATTATTTGGAAAAATGAATGAGACTAATATTCACACCTATAATTTAATTTAGGAAAAATTTAAAAGCTATGATATCCATAGTTAAAAGTTACCCTTTTTCACCGACATAAGGTTGAGGCGACCAGAATTTTAATCTTAGCAACCTAAATGTTTAAGGATAAATATTCTATCAAATAGTAACTGGAAGAATTCTTTACTCATTTACGTAAATAAATGATAAAATTCTTCATGAATGGGTTAGATTGCATTTAATATATCGTGAATAATTTTGGCCTAGATAAAAAATGGCCGATTCCTACAAAGCTATGAATATTTGAATAAAAACTGCTCCACACACCTTGGTAGCAAGACTTACCTTTTTAATAAAGATCGAATTTAAAAATTATTAAATAAGTTCAGTGAATGTACATTCACAGATGATGTAGCCGATGCAATGCGTCCACCATGTTACATGTGCCGTTCTCACACCGCGAGGAAGATCTGAGAAATAGATTCTAGAACGAATCGATTCAAGAATTCATTTTTCCGCCAACAGCACGCGAAATTAATCGATATGGGAAGTAGAGTCATGGTACATGCAGCTCGTGCCACACGCCTAAAAGGCGGCTTCCAGGGTACTCACATAGACATAGACCGGTTTTTAAAGATCGAATTTAGAAATTTAGTGGAAATATGAGCAATAAACTATAACCTAAACGTAGTAAAAAGTAAATTCCTTGCAGTAAGAATAATTGAGAATAAGAACTGTGAGATTTACTTCGGTACTTTAAAACAAACAAGAAAACTGTATAGTTAATATAAGTGCCACTAAAAACACTATGTGGTTCTTGAATTCTTTTAAAATTATGGAAGATATATTCCCAAAAATCGCGAGAGATAAGCTTGTAATTATAAATGGAATATTTCTTTCAACCACACATCAAATAACTTAACACTGGTTCCATTTATGATGATGAAAAAATCATTGCTGGATATGATATCTCCTTTCTACCATTATCTGATAAAATTACCAGATTTAAAGCGAATAAAATCAGGAATCGGAAAATTAAGCCGAAGATTCGGGAACAGGATCTCTGATTCATTTAATAACGCAATTGACGCAGGCCGCCTAAAAAAATCCAGTGTTATTGAATTCGAGAAGTAAGTCTGAAATGCATTTTCGCCGTATGGTTTCACGATTCGGTTTCCAAGAACCAGAGAGAGAGAGAGCTCTTGTAAATCCGGCAAAAAAATCCGCAAGAGCATTTATTATCTCCGTCGGGCTTAAAAAGCCATTTAATGATTCCAAACGCAGTCTCGGAAGAGTTCTATTAAATCGGAAAAAAACAGAATCGAGTCAGACGCTCGCCCGAATCGAAACTTTTAATTAATCTCCTCACTTATTGGATGCCGTGACATGTAGCTTTCGCATCATCTGCTACTTCTAGCTCCAACGTGTTTCCATTTTTACACTGGAGCGGATTTTTTGGAGAATAGAAAATTGTGTATGGTGAGAGGAATTTGCAACTTTTTTTGCGAGTAAAGATGCCAATTGACGCATAAGAACCGGTAATTAATTGGCCAGGCAGGTATCGAAAAAGTAAGAGGCTTTTAAATGAGGTACAGCACGTTTTCTATATGTCACAGCAGCTCTCGGTAAGGAAAAAATTGATTCAGAGTAAAACGCTAAAGCTGTAAGCAAATCTCAAACCCTGAATTCATCAAATTGAATGATTTAGTACTTTGATTCTCCATCGGTGCTACTGACAATCCTCATTCATTCAGAAATCTGGTAAAAACAATGAATACTTATAATTGTACAGAGATTTTATGAATACCAGCAAGTGAATCCGATACAACAATGACGGTTGCCGTAGTAAATACAGATAAAGCAAGAAATTTCCGAACAATTTCGAAATAAAAGACAGGTTTTTAAAACGATCAATGTTTATACGTACAAAATACAGCAAGTAAAAGATTTCTTGCAGATTTATCCTTCGAATGAACAAAGTTTGACAGACACCCGTTCAAATTGAGGTACCTATTTTAATGACAGAAAAAGTACCTAAAGGTTTGCACTCTCGAAAATGAAAAATCGCGTGCTGTCCTACGGAAACACATTATTAGCTCCGGGGTTCGACTTAGGGAATTCCTGGCGATGAAAATAAGATTGCCCATGGTTACTAACATTTAGAAATCCGAACATTTAACGCCTGAAACATTTCAACGTGTTTCTATTTCCTGGGGAAAGAAACATCGAGAGAGACTTCAAAAATATAAAATAAGCTATAAAACAGGAAAATAATAAATTACTTTAGTGAATAACATTCCAAAAAAGAGGAAAAAAATTATTTCCTTAGTTTAGAAATATACTAAAGGCAATGGTTATTATAAAGTTTATACGTTGGTTTCCATGGAAACGACTTAACCTAAGCAAACAAACATGTATCAAACTATTCAATAAACTGATTCCTGCGTTCTAGAACCTGGGCATCTACCAATAGTTCGAAAGTGGGCGTTTTAGAAAGCAAGCTTTGGGTAAGAAGAGAGCGCCTTTCAATCCTTATATATATCCCCAATATTTCAATGAAACGCACGCTCGGGCAAAAACTCGGCGTTTTCCCTTGATTGATGCTCATCTATAAGCTGTTTTGATTTATTAAATCTTCCCATTCACTATTGTGCGATCTCATTTCCGTGTTACAAGGAACACCAAATTTCTTCCATGTGCAGNATGAAGAGGATGAAAATTTTCAGAGATTTTAATTATATCAGTCACGAACAATTTATAGTGATGAATTACAGAGGCAACGAACATGCGTAGCACCGTAATAAATTAGTGGAGATGTAGGAGCAACTTTTTATTTATCATTTCGGACTCTTGACAATTATACGATTAAAGTTACCAGAATCGGAAGTTGAAAATCTTGCTAACTTTCACATTACTTTGAGACATGTTAATAATAAGAGGGAAATTCCATAATGATTCACATTCTTATTGTTGATTGTAGATTTCGACCTCGAATTTTTATTAGAAAATTTTTGTTTCCGATAACCCGTTCCCTTGGACTACGAGATGATGCGAGGTGTTATTTCTCTTTTGTACAAATAGGTATACTACATATAATCCGACATCTATTTTCCCCGTTGAGAATCAACGGGCACTTCAGCTAGTATGCAATAAACTGATTCCTGCGTTCTAGAACCTGGGAATCTACCAATAGTTCGAAAGTGGGCGTTTTAGAAAGCAAGCTTTGGGTAAGAAGAGAGCGCCTTTCAATCCTTATATATATCCCCAATATTTCAATGAAACGCACGCTCGGGCAAAAACTCGGCGTTTTCCCTTGATCGATGCTCATCTATAAGCTCTTTTGATTTATTAAATCTTCCCATTCACTATTGTGCGATCTCATTTCCGTGTTACAAGGAACACCAAATTTCTTCCATGTGCAGATATGATAAAACTTCCTGGATCAGATTAAAACTTGAAATTTGGAATTGTTCACCATAAGGTTGATTTTAAACGTCATATTTTGCGTCTTCGATTGAAAAAATACCATTCTCGCATCGACGAAAAAATTTACAAGTCCAAAACATTTTAGAGAATCGGAATATAGTGATTCTAGGCCCATTAAACGTTCGGAACTAGGATATACAATATCCGAATTTTATCTGTTCAATTGAATACCACTAAAATAATTAAATAGCTGTAAATAGGATATAAAACGTAACAAATTGCTAAGGTTCAGCAAGGGAGAATACCTTGAAATTAGCCTTTTTGCACTTCAGTTAATATGTGAGAGAAACTTCCATGAAATTATTAGCATCAGGTTAGATACAGTGTTGGTTTAAGGGTCACATGCGGCGAGAGGCAAGTTTGAATATCCCGCTTTATAATAATAATGATCAATTTATTTATCGAACGACATACAGAAGCATGTATAGGACAAGCCATTGTTATTGGTAGTTACAATTATACTATGACTGGTAATTACAAGTCTACATTACATTTAATTACAATTACGACATTTTACTGTTATAACCATTCTAAATTACTTAGCAATGACAAATATACATTACAATTATAATAAAAACGTTTTATACAAATTAACAGACATTAATATACATTATGATCATATATATTAGATTCTACAAGATAAATTACGAGATAAATTACATTGTAATCCAATGAAACATGTTTTTCATTAACAAATTCATCCACACTGTAATACGTTTTTGTCAGTATATTTGTTTTAACTTTTCTTCAACTTCTACGTTATGACTATATAGTATTGAGTAGGGCCAGGTAATTTGCGGTAAACGTTTAGTGCCATCACCTTAAAGCTTTCCCAGCTAAGGTATGGAATGGAATCCTTAAGTTACCTCTTCATCTTGGTCTCATGAATCCTCCTGTTTCATGTACTTGTCTATATTCACCAGAATTTAGACAGGTAATGCATACATATATACCGAGGGCATAGTTAAAATTCCCAATTCTCTGAATAGTGGCGTTGCAACAGTCTTACCTGCGAAATTTAGCCATGGTTAACTACCATACAGTTTACAGGCGTTGACAGAAGTAATGAAAAAACTGCTATTGCCCTTCCAGATTAAGACTTAACGTGAATACTTAAGTTATCGAGTGGGCAGGAAAAGAACAAATACGAGTCCGTAAATTCCACACCCAAAAACTGAAACCCATAACTTCAATCCAATCAAGAAATAAAATGGGAAGGAAATCAAAATAAATGAAGGGAAGGAAAGTGAAAGGGATTTTGAATGACAAGAAAAGAAAGGTCGAGGAAAAATATTGTTCTGGGGTAAAGGTGTTAGAGCAGGGGTAGTCAACCTTATACTTCCAGGGACCACATTTGCTTCTAAAAAGACGTAGAGGCCCCAAAAATAATGAACTTCGAGATAAAAAAATATTTATAACGCCCAATCTAAAATAATTATTTCGATATTCGCACTTTAATGATATTCAAACTAAGAATAGCTTTTTATTTCAAGAATGGAATTTAATTAAATATATAAANTGGGGGGGGGGGTTGGTGATAAGGCCACCAGAGCCAAAATGGGTTAAAATAATCGAGTTCATGGGATGTAAATTGTGATTATTTAAATATATAGTCACGCTACTGATGAATCGCTGGGAATATATATAAATGTATAATTCCAACTTAATTACATTCAGGTCAGAAGTTTGCCTGTTCCAGGAGTACATGCAATTTTGAGTCTACTCCATGACTAGGAACCCCACCCCCTGATATTATACATGATTATATATTGCGTATATATATATATAGGAATGTAGGCAATTTTTTGTTTATTTGATGGCTCAGAACCCCCTTGTCCCACTGGAGATAGATCCTAGCAACGTCCACGATATAAACATATATACTATTCCATTTTGGTTACTAAGCTATTTAAATGAGAGATGAACATAACTTTCAGGGAAAGAAAATTAGATGTAGAAAAATAATTAGCAGCTGAGCTGCACAGAATGGGTAAAATGAGTAGCTGAGCTGCACAAAATGGGTGAAATGAGTAGCTGAGCTGCACATAACGGGTGAAATTAGTAGCTGAGCTGCACATAATGGGTGAAATTAGTAGCTGAGCTGCAAATAATGGGTGAAATTAGTAGCTGAGCTGCACAGAATGGGCGAAAGTACAGCAGGAAGGACTATAGATTAGAGAAATATTGTTTTGGAGAACAATGAGTCATTCATTGGAACTGCAAGTCATTTTTTATCGTTATAGCCTTTCACGAAGTCCAGTACCTCGTCAAATTTTATTCATCGCCAAATTAAAAACAGGACATAGTTGAAACGAGACGTAGAAAAGTAATCCTCCCAACATGAAATCGAACTTAAATTGACATCGTTTTATGCCATCCAATTTCCGCAGCAGCGAAGCTAACAAAAATTCGCAACGAAAAACCAGCGAGGCTCCATCGTAAAATCGCAAATCTGCACGCGAATACGCGAAATAAGAGCAAGCACGCACTGGCTATAACAAATCTAAGCCTCCCGGAAACCTGCGAAAAAAAAAAATAAAAAAATCAGCAGTCCCTCGGCTATTCATTTTAAAAGATCAACCGAAAAAAAACACGCGGGAAAAGGGATTTCGCAAAAAAAAGAGCGGGAAAAGGGTTTCGAGAGCGGTGCGGAGGCAAAAGCGAAAAAATGCAGCGTCGAAAGGTATAAAAAAAAAAGAAGGGAGAAAAAAACCCTTTCGCGGGGAAAAACAGCGGTTCGCTCTAATTCTCGAATCGGAGAGATTTTAATGACGCGCCCCGCCATGTTTGTTGGGTTTCCTCTCACTCTTGCGCTCCGCTTCGTTCCTCCGGTAATTTTTCTTTTCCCGCCATAATTCCCGCGGTTCTTCTTCGCCCTCCGCTGCGCCACTGTTTTTTTTTTTCTGTTTATTCCATAACAACTTTCAAACGCTTTTTCGCGAAGACGCGGCACCAAACAGAAGGCTTCGAGATAATTGGATGACGCAGACCGCAAGAGCGTAAATAAAGGAAACGAGACGAGAAACAAAAGAGCGTCGAAAAAGTTGTTTAACACGTTAAAAAAAGACCCTTTTCTGCACGAATTACAGTGGTTTCTGGTTGAGATGCTCCGACGCGGTTTCTATGGCGACGTCGACGCCGCGGCGACACCTTTCCTAAACATTTTCCTTTGGCGCTCTCCGTGGCGTGAATTCGGAATTGCGAGTTTTTCGAAAAACGTTTTCCCTCCTTTAATCCGCGGGATAATTGGTTGAATTCCAGTCGGTTTGGCGTTTGAACGAGAGAGAGAGACTGACCGTAATCCTATGCCGTGCTCCTTGACCTGTTGTGCTGGGAGAGAAAATAGATGCATTGATAGCGATCGTTCACGTGAAATCACGATCACGTGCGGACGGACTTGTGCAAGGACTCGCGTGATTAGGTTTCATAAAGCGATTCCGAATGGAAATGTTTTAAAGTGACGCTTACTTGAGCAAGAAATCGCCTTAACAAACATTCGCGTGTTTATTTTGGTCTGAATTTCATTGGCCGGATGAATTTTACGACAGATAATCGCCGAGCCAATTTTCATGAAACGTTACTTCGCTAACGGAGCGTTAAGTGACAAATCGAAATGCAAAAATTTAATTTTGGAATCACCAAACGGAATTGTAAACGAATGAAAATATAATTGAACGTAGTCTATGTATAAGAGGTTATATACCAATAATTAGCGACGATATTCCAAAATTTTTGGTTTGAGGTCTTAGCAAACATCCAGAAGGATGTCATTATCCTATAGTTTAAGCATACTTCACATAGCTATTTTCAGCTGTGAAATAATCGCGTCGCCATCGTTATTATCAAAAATTTTCCTTAGTTACTAGGTGTTACTCATCATCAACAATCAACCTAGCAACGCTGAGAGCTTGGGTTTTAATCCTTGTATGAGTATGGATGATGGCTGTGCTAAGGTTGTTACTGTCCAAATCGTGAGAGTCAAAAGATTGTTGTTGCTTGGGCGTTGCTATGCAAATAAATAAACGAATCATATACATATATATATATATAAAGCAAATGTCTGTCCGTCCGTCCACCTATTTATCTCAGAAACGGCTTGACTTAGAGATCTGAAGCAAACTGCATTGTGTTTCTACGATGCTGAAACCCCACAGGAAAACTATTCTCATCTCAGTAAAGGCTCGGGTTCGAACCCAGGAGCACAAAATACGTTTCCATAAGAAATGAACGTAAAGTATATTTTCATGACTTGCAGAGGTCGTTTCAAGAAATCAAGAGAAGTGTTAAAGGAAGGGAAAATTATCATAGATTCTTATTTTAGTCGTGAAATATTGATATAGATCTGAACTTTGGAATATTTTGATAAAACACACGGAAATTTCGTAAAATATTTAGGAAATAAACAACCCATCCCTTTGACGACTAAGGCCTTTATTATCCCATATAAGTGCACGGGGATAATCAGTTCTTATAATTTTTATAAGAAATTTACGTAAAGTAGGCTTTCGTGACTTGAAAACAGTAGAATAAATATCATATGGTAATAATAATTTATATGATATATTGAGTTATTATGATCTTACGGCAGAATTTTTTTGTGCTTAGGAGGACCAGATATATACGATAATAGATATATTCTTAAACTATGTTAAGTCCCGTCATGCTTGACGGGACTAGTACTACTAGTACTACTGTTTACTAGTAAATGAATAATAAGTTTCCTCCAGCTTTGACGGACTGAACTCACCCCCCTAAACTTTCTACAAGTACTTATTCGGAACCTAACTCTCAAGGGTCTAACCAATAAATATTTGACGGCTTAAAACATTTCTTCACAGGCAACACTCTCTCATAATGAGAATCAATTAGTTCGCTTTACAACGGAAATGGGAGATTACTGGTTACAATAATGAATTTTCAGCCCCTCAAGCGAAAATTCTGGATACGCCCCTGGTTTCCTCATCCTAAACATAAAATCCTGAACACAGACCAAACAATGTTGCACCCTTAACTCACTTGCTACACGTTTTTATGACGCATTTAATTTGCCAACAATGCCTTATAATCTATTCAAATTAGGGAAAGAATTATCCAATAAACTTGAACTGATTAAAGGCAAAGAAAATTCAATTATTGTTGCAAGTTAAAACTATTATTTCCTACCTAATAAATGATATCTTGCAGAAGGATAGTTGTAATAATAATAACAATAATAATAACACTACCACCACCACCAGTAACAACAACAACAATAATAATAATGTGTCTTAATTCAAGGGTGAGATTGAGACTAATTAGTTTTTTCTTACATTTAAACCTTATTGTGTAACCCTGATTGTCGGATGGGTTTAATTGGTGGCAAAGACACCTCTAAAAATCGGGAATTATATTTAAGAACCGATTCACAACATTTAAGGATTGTTTCTATCGATTCAGCTGTACTATTCCGTTGAGAATGGCAAAGATGTGTTCAATTTGAAGTTGACAATTAAGTCGAAGGTCGCGTTCTCGATCCGACTCGATAGCTCCCAGTAGATGGCGCACGATTACTGTAAACAACGGGAACAAGTTGTTTTCCTTTGTCAATTCAAGGGCACAGGAAGCCAGGGTGGCAGGGCGGAGCGACATGATGAATTATATAACCACCTTACCCATTGCATTCGTCGCGTAAAGGTTTTGAGGTGCAGCTCATGTGCTAAAAATAATTTTGTTACCATCTATTCCTCTCTTTCGAGAGTAAAATAACAGAAACTGCGCACAAAGTTTCTGCGCGATGTTCATATTTTTATGCACTTCCTGTTCTGTGAGTGACGGACCGTGGTTGCCAGGTAACGCAATAATGGGTCACCAGACAATTGAACCCCAACTTCACCCAGCCCACAAATGTCGGAAGCAACGACAAACACGCCATTGTTCTATTAAATTTCAACAATTCGAAAGTAGTGAATTCAACTTCACTCAACATTTTCTCTGAGCTAAGATTCAATCCTCACCTATTCAAAACATGGTAGAATTAGAGTAATTACCATGTTATTTTACATTTCTACAGTAAGAGATTCCTGGAACTAGGTGAATTGAGAAAGCATACTGACAATGCTGAAACAATTGTGGATAAGATGATGACATTTTTGAAGAAAACAGAAACATAGGGAACATTTTTGTATCAAACAAAGGTAACATTTAAAATCGATATTTTGAAAATATTACACTTTAATCGAATTCACTCATTCAAATATTCGTCTAAATTATGTCGATGGATTTTATTTCTATGTCAGTCCTATGCAAACCGCCTTTCGGCGTATAGCAGGGAGTGCATGCACCATGACTCTACTTTCCTAATCGATTACTTTCGCGTATTTTTCGCGGAAAAAACGAATTATTGAGTCGATTCGTTCTAGCATCTGCTTCCATGATCTTCCTCGCAGTATCCGATTGACCAATGTAACAGGGAGGACAAATTATATCGGCTACATCGTCTGTGAACGTGCTTTCTCTGGACTTATTTAGTAAATTTAGCCTTTGTTTAACGGTTCTATCTTATAGAAATTCCCATCCTGCGTCATGAAGCATCTGAGTAACGCTCACTGACTTATCGAAGCAATTCTTCACCAAACTTATTGCCTTTCGCTGCACCTAGCTCTCGAGTACAACACTTGTCGGCAGGGACCCGTACACTACACGCATGCACAAGATGAGACTTAACTTAATCGCTTAATAACATCGCTTTACCCCATTCCTACCGTCTATCCTGTTAACAAAGCCGGGTTTCTGAACATCTTTTCCGTATAAGTTAAAGTTGTTAGGTTATTTGAGAGGGTAACTTAAAGATATTTCACCGATTCTACTGCTAATAAGTTGAATCAAATAATGTAAAATCACAAATACGTAAATCACGAATTTACCCCAAGTATATTACGGTAATGTAAACGATAACCATTCAATCGACAATTCGATACAATATAGTCGATATACCACTCATGAACTCTAACAATCGATACATTCTTGCAATATCTTCCCCAAAAAGCAACGGAAATTTAGCTAAGTACTCATTAACACACTACGCATTTTGCAAGTCTCAACAATTGGCGAATGAACAATTGAAGCCACCGTGAACCTCGAGGGAAAGCAACTCTCCTCACTTTCGGTTTCGAATAACCCTTTTAGATCGCGAGGAATGCGAGGTCTGCAGGCGCATAAATATGCATATTAAATCTCGGAATGTCTCCTTTCACTTCAGCGCAGAGTTACGTGCGTGAGTGAGTGTTGACAAGGCAAAACCTACGCACCATTGGCTTCAGCTCCCCCGTAATATACGGCGATCAGACACGCAAAAACAGATCTGTGGAAATCGAAGCTATAAAAGATAAGAATTACTTATGCACCCGTCAATATGGCCGCGCAACAATGGATCGTTGAAAAGCGTCTGCGGGAAAGCTAAAATATAGCGTCCTTCCGCGTCGGGGTCATTGTTGCATTTACAATGCGGCGTAATTCTCATTGTTGCTGAGGAATAATTGATGTACTTAGAATAACTAACGGTATTGTTCCAGTAATGGAAAAGGGCGACGTTTCCCAGCATTCCAATCCCACTGTTATTACGGCGCGTACTTCACAATCAATATAGCGCCCGAATGAGTGCCATTGTTGCAACTGCATTGTCGATGAGATGTTCATTTATGTAACTTTCATGATTGTTGAGGAATAATTTATGGTCAAAGCCTATGAAATGTGTCGACAATGAAAGACGACAAATATTTCACCATAGTTTTAATCATGATTACAATTTAAGAGATTAACGAAAAGCAGAAAAAGACAGGACTGAATCGATCGATGCTGGAGAATTAAAGTATAACATAAAATTAATCATAAAAATCATATGGCGTAACACAAAAAAATATAACAATGGCCCATGATATCTATTACGATCCCAATCTTTTGGCAAGAGTGGAAATGTATTTTATCGTATCAAGTCGGCATTCCTGGGATATAAAGGGGCTAAATAACAAATCTTTTGATTCATCAAATCCTCAAGCTTAAAAGGGTATGAATAACCATCACCTTACATTAAATACAAATTGAGCATAAATATCACCTAAAATATCGAACGATCGATTAACTGATAAATATCGATACATCATACGGAATTTTTTTTTTTCCTTTTCCCATCTGCCTTTCTTTTACTTTGGGCCCATTTATTCTGAAACAGTGAGGCTTGTATGTTTCTATAGGGATATTTATAGTCATCAGCTTATACTGCCCCTAAATTATGCATAATTATCGCCAAAGATATCAAACTATCGATCAATAGATAAATATCGATACCTATTCTTTACAGGGGTATGAATAATAATCACCTTATACGAAATACAAATGATGAAAAATTATCGCCTAAATATCGAATCATCGATCGATCGATAAACATCGATATATCGCACAGAAATTGTATCCTGCTTTCATTTTTTAAATCCTCACGCCAAATGACTGCACGGCACGCTTTCTAAGGCATCCAACGAAATCCTATCTAGCTATCAGGTAAAACTCTTAAAATTCCTTGGTAACTTCTTTAACGCCCTCGTGTTCTAAATATTTAAAGAGCTCTTGAGGGTGCTGAGACGGCAAACAACAGAATCCACGGCGTATTCAGACACAAATGACCCCCATTACCTTTATTAATACAGCTCCGAGAAATATAGGAAGATGAACGCTTTGAGAAAATATAGGCGGAATCGAAATTCAAACGAAATTAATATGAAAAGTTATTGGAACAAAATGTTGACTTACTTACAAAATAGAATTCATCAGATTTACCAGAGGTGAGGTAACCATTGGGGATTTCTTGGAGCAGGTTTCTTAACATTAGAGGTGTTCTTACCTGTAAAGAAATGAATAAAAATGTATTAGGAAACTAATAGCAACCAACGTTTCTGATATAAAATAATGAAATAAATACAAAGTAATTGATTGCATTGGATGAAAAGGAAATCAATTTAGACTAGGAAACCTGAATAAGAGGCTAATCAACTTTAGAATTAGAGTTTATTCTTGAGTGTATTTATCAAGATATATTAATCAAATAATCTTAAAAAATATCTAGGATAAATATTTGAGATACAATCTGAAAAGAAGAAAGAAAAACCGTGTTATTTATTTGATATGTTCAATACATTAATGCCTTGCAGCTCTTAACAACAACAGCAATGATAGTAACAATAACAAGGATGACAATAATAATATTCATAATAATAATACATAGGATCCGAAATTGCCATGGTAACATATTATTGATGACTTTTCTGTCATACAAATATGAACACATATTCGAACTTAAACATACCGCTTTATTCAAAATTCAGAAATGTTTAGAATGAAGATCAGCATTTCGCAACTATGATAATTTTCCTGCAGAATATTGGCGAATAAAATGTCATTGACATTGACATAAAAAAATTCAAACCTATTAACTCTCCGAGCTATATATACTGCAGTTACTGCGACAAAACATTAAGGTACCCTACCCTACCTTCTCAAAAACATCGGAGCAACTACAAATGGTGAAAGCGGTCCCGGGTTCGATTCCCGGCGAGGGCGCATATTTACCAATGCTACCAAGAACTAGAAATTTTTTCGGAATGCACAAACCCTTGAACGCAAAGACACCATCGGGAAAACGAGAGTGATCCGGCGGACAATGAACCATAATCCGGGACCGTTTCGTAATTTCCGGCACGCCTACCCAGCCTATCGCAAGCGGCATATCTTTACGCCAACCACCTCGGATTAACATGGGAATTCCTGAGCAGTATTTACTTGCCCTTCTCCCCATTGAAGAATTCTCCTTTCTTTTCCACAGCGTTATGCATTCACAAAGACGCTTCCGAAATGGAATTCCAGAATCCTCCAGGAGCTACGCCTATGGAGTTGGCACCCTTCCTGCTGCTCCCGACGTGTCATACGAAAGAAAAAAACTTTTTTCTATTCCTGCACTACCCTTTCGAATGCGGCCAACGGAATGCATACAATCCATCGTCTATTTCCGACCGCTCTGTCGCCCCTGACGACGGAGAAAATAAACAAACGGACCGCGTCCACTTAGCGGGTGATTCCTTAACGAATCTCGGATTGACTTTGGTCATGGATGGAACACGCCCTATCGAGAGATATCGAAAAATATTAGATGCACCATTAGAAATATTATATATTGCAAAAAAACATTTCACAACGTCGACCGAGTAATCTTAGGTATCGATATTTATCGATATATCGAAAAATTTGCACGTCGTTTCATCAATATCGATTATTAACATTTCCATCGATTTATCGACCCCCGCCGCACGCCGAAAGGTGGCTTGCAGTGTCCTTACATAGAATAAAGATATTTTATTATGATCAATATACACGGTATGTGAAGGGCTAAATACAAGGCAGTTGAAGTAGGCCAAGATGATTTGAGTACTGTCCAAGTCGTTAAAAGTTATGAAGGATCCTTGATCATTCGAGACCGTTTCACAACATCAAAAGCAAACAGGACCAAATCCATCGTAACTCAAGGTCCCCCAACTTCTCAGGACCGTAAGAGAACCATATCATAATCGTATTATCACTTCATATGCATATTCTTATTAAATTATTTGATCACATTATAGTTTTACATAGGAATTGCAGGAAGAAATAATGATTAAAATTTAAATTAAAAGGGTTTTTGCACTTAAATTGATGAGACTAAATAGCTCAGAACAGTATGTAAGAGAAATAATGATGTAAACGTATGTTGAAAATGTCCCATTTGGCAATTTAAATATAAAAAACCAACAGCCACATGTTTTCTTTCAACTGCCTATTGGAAGATGGCAGTGGGAACTGCTATGTCTCTTTTCTAAGTGTGTCTCCTTTCACGAATCTTTCGTAAGAATTTTTCCATAGACTAGCACTTGTTCCTATTTCTCTAAATATTTAGCAACAACTGTTCACTTTTAGACAATTTTCACTGTATATAAAAGGGCGAACGAATAACATCTACTATATATTCCCAGAACCTGTTTTCCATAACTTAATTTAGTGAGTATATCTTAATGTAAAACTTTTTCATCGGTAGATTTCCATTCTATCTCAAGATGAATACGGCGAAAGAGACATTTTATCAATACAACTGACTATGGTAGCTTAGTAAATTTCGTATCGATTTTAGAATAATACAGGCCAGAAAAGGTACAGCTTTCATACATTCTATGTAGAGATCTATATACAAATAAGTAAACGTGTTGTTTCCTGATAACATAAATTTGGTAGTTTCCTTTTACCACATTCCCTGACACATTTTATGCATGAGTTGGACTTGGAAAAATGCTTATTATTTACTTTTTAAATTTTGCGCTTATATTTAACTGAGAACAAAGAGAAAATCTCTTTCCCTTAGAATTTTAAAGTGTTAACGGTATATCCACATGTTAAGCAAAACAATAGAGACGTTCAAATGGAATGCACACAAAAAAGAGCATTCTAGACAAGCTCAATACTCTTGGCAGCTTAACTGAGATGTCTTTCTGAAAGTAAAAACGGGTCCAAAAGTAAGAAGTCCTAAATAAGATATAACTCGGGCTCGACTGGATTTAAACCACTCTCTTCCATGAGATAGCTCGGGTACGTCCGATAAGCGGTTAAACTGTATAAAAGCATAGAAATATTGATTTAATACATTGACAAATAGTACGAAAAGGGGGGAGAAAATTCATTTTATCTACAGCGCACTAACATCTCTTACTGTCTCTTTGGGAACAATTCACTTTGTGGCATCTCCAGTCAGTTTCGAGGACATGGTTTGAGTTCCAAAGGGATCGTTACAGGGCTCAAACGAGAGACAAAAAAGCATTGGATTCCATGCATTGGGCCACGTGATTGGGCGCTCGGCTAATAGCCCCCCTCATTTCGAGCCTCTTCTGTTTTTCATCTCGAGACGCACGCCATTGATCGTTGCAGCGAAGATTTCGCCGTGCTAAAGCTTTCCTCAGATCGATACGGCGCCGTGCTCTGCTTTTAAACCTCGACTCCACCACGAATTGGCTTCAAAGAGCATACTCGTAATGTAAAAAAGGCAGCCATTATTCCTCTGAGACTCATGTTTCCGAAAACGACGTATAAGTGAATGCGGCAATTGTCAAAAAGGGAAGGAAAAAATCGATGAGCTCATTTTACTTTTTGGGACGTTTAATTTTGAAAACCAGGAAATTAAACTTGATAAGAGAAAGAGCAAAAATAATAGCAATAACAACAGCAGCAACAATAATAATATAATAATAACAATAACGACAATAATAGTCATACATATAATTATAATAATGACACCAGCAACAATAATAATAACGATAACAATAATAATGTTGTTATAGCAACATCAAAGTCAAGGGAAATTTCCAATAAATTTCTTAACCCAAGGATGACGTTGTAGCGTAAAAAAACTAGCAACGGAACAGAAACATTTGCAGAAACTGCAATAATTTGAATATTAC